>PVHY01002881.1:0-27763 GCA_004024945.1 Uropsilus gracilis | reverse complement strand
GCCAAGATCAATTGCTTTTGCTGACAAAGGGTATTAAATTCAGAGGATTTTTACTAATAAATGTGGGTTGTTAATGGGCTGACTATGATGAAGGAGCTCTACTTTATTGGCTCTTAGAAGTCCTGAAGTCCATAAACACCTTTGCTCTCACTTATACTATATATATTGCAAAGTGCTGTCTCTCAGGGAAAAGGAAACTCCTGGGCAGGTTATTTGGAGAGAAAAAAACAAGGATGATCCTCGGGATCCCCATTCCTCTTAGATTGAACCCCTAAAGGTGTGTTGCTTCTCTTGGCCTCATCTGACCTCTGTCAAGCTCTTTGGGTTCTTTCTCATTCCCTCTGCTCTGGCTCCTGGGCAGATCCTCTGGACCCCAGCTGCACAAAATGTTGACTCATCCAGTAGCCTCACCTGTAAGCCTGTTAGAAATGCAGACACTCAGCCTCCATCCCAGATCCACTGAGCTGAAACCCACAAGATTTCCAGAGAATTCATGTGCCAAACATTTGAAGAGCACTGGTTAGCTATCTCATGAGCTTTGCCTATGTTGTTTTCTCTTCTTTCCTCTGCCCACTTTTACCACCTTACCTAGCTAATAAGCATTCTTCCTATGAAGCACAAACATTTCTTTATGAGGGACACTGTTGGTAAACCTATTCTCTAATTTCAAGTGATTTCGTATTCTATGTTTTTGTTTGTGAGTTTATTTTAATTCCATGAGGGTAAAATGGAGACTCTGTATTTAAGTCTTGGTAGCTAATATTCATAATTGCTAAATTCATGAATTAATGAATACTGAGTTTGAGTTTTTCTTTCTCACTGTCTCACTGCCCTTCACTCCCTTTGTTACTCTAATCCTCCCCACCACCCCCTTCCCCCGTTTAGTCTTAGATATCACGGACTCAGCAGGGAATAGAGAGACACACATGCACTGGATGAACTAAGAGAGAAAGATGGATTTATGCTCAGCTGCAGCAGCACTTATGATAAATTACTTTGTATGGAATGTGGATGACTTCCCTGGGGATGTCTTGTTTGCAAAGTGTTCTCTAAGCCTCAGAGGTTCCCACTACCCGTGGCAGCAGGAAGAGGTGGTGGGAAGCATTTGCCAATGATCTGGTCTACTTGCTGGGGTCGAGCTTTGAAAAGAGAGCATAATTCTCCACTCTGAGTTGACCCTGCCCTGAAGTACGGGGAAGACTTCCAGTGGTTCTGGCTTCAGATTGCATTTGCTTGTACTAGGAAGCAGTGGGACATTTGGTTATTTCTGTGCTCAAATGGCATCACAGCCATCCAAGCTACATGTTCTCACCACACTTCTGATCCGCTGACATGGGACTCGGGACCCTCATGCCTGCGCCCTCGCTTATGGCTGCCTCCTCACTGTGGTAATATGTGCAATTTGGCACGTTTAGTTTGGGCTGTCATTATATCTTCCCCCTCCATGGGGAGAAATTTGGCTGCATCTGGGCAATAAATTGAAGGATTGAGCAATTATTGAGTGAATTAGATCAACGTGGGCAGTTTATCTAAGCGGTGTAGGCCAAAACCCCTCAGAGTCGTTTTCAAAACTAGCCTGAAATATTGGTATCATTACTGCAGTGTTCCAGTTTAGATTGTGGGTGGACCATCACCCCAATGACAAAACAGTCATGGTTCTGGAAAATCAGTTGAATAACCAAAGACTTTCTCTAAAGGCTAGACAGTGCTTAGCTGCAAAGAGGAGCCTCCAATATGCTTTGAATAGTGGCTAGTACTTTACTTGTTTTCAGCTGGACCAAGAGGTTCTGCATGCTGGTATTTCATATTAGAGTGAATCTGATTAGTTGAGATTGACCTGTTAACTAAGGCTTCCATTGGAAGGTTTATTTAATGCCATTCTCTTCAGACTGAGTCTGTACTGAATTGCAGCTTCTTGGAGTTCACAATGAGCTGTTCATAGCAGAGCTGTGTTTACTGTTTACTGTGGTCATGAACTGTTACTTGCAGGATTCTTAAAATAGGATCTTGGAAGGAAGAGGGCAAAGGTGGAATATTTATTAGGTTCTGAAGGGCATGTTTTAAGGTGAGATTTTCAGTATAAGGACTTGTTTTGGGTTGAGTGACTTTCTTGATTTACTAGTTTAGTGGAAATACCAAGTTAAGGACTACCTGTCTTATTGAGGTCATGAGGCTATTGGGTTATTCATGTTATTAGTTGAGCTGTTTTGGCAAGTTACTGAAAACAATAGGGACCTTAATTTTTTGATGTTAAAAAATTGGGAATAGCTTGCATATTTTAAGTTATATGTCAGTTTCTGCCTCTTGTGTATTTCAGGCTAAATCCTGAATTTTTGCATCCCTATATGTCTTTTTTTGGGGGGTGAATTCTCATGTTACTTAATTATTTCTTTTTATATAATTATTTCTTTTTATTGCAGAAGCAGTCTAATTTTTCTATACAAGAAACAGCCATTTTAGAAATTAGTCCAATAAGAAAAATGATTGGAAAAGAAAATTTTTTTTCTATAGTACTTGAGTATAGGAAAAAAGCAGTTTGAAAAGAAATCAACAAAAATGTTTGTTTTATTTAACATTTAATATTTAATTATTGATAATAATCTCAACTATAACTGAATGTGCATGCTACAAAAGGTATCTAGTGCTTTAGTAGCCATTGTAAAAAAAAATCCTAGAATCTAAGAGGTGTCAGTCTCTTTTTATGATGAAGAAATTGAGATTTTGAAAAGTTTAATACCCTGCTTAAGTTCAAGGGACTGAAAAAAAAATCAAAACCCCAAGCTGTTTGATTATAAAGTCACATGTCATCTCTCTTTTCATCCCTCCTTTCCCATTAAATAATGTAATTTTCGGTCATTTTTGGTTAGGCATTTGAAAGTGGGAAACGGCATTTGAATCTGTGACATGAAGTGAAACGAGACACTTGAGGAAAAAACACTTGAAGAGCATCTACAAAAATACCAAATTTGGTGCAAGAGGTATTAGCACAATAAAAATGTGAATTATACTTCTCTCTGAGGTTCACAAGTCTAAGCAAGTTTAAACTCATACCAGATTTCAGCCTTGGGCAATCAGCCTAAGTATATGTCACTGTGATGCCAGAGTGGATGAAGATCATACATATCTGTTACCCTCACACCAGTTAGAGTGGAGACACTCTGATCTATGGTGTGTGTCCTTGCCAAGAAATGATGAATACACAAAGAAAATGTGATAGTTGCTGGGAAAAAGCCATCTTCATTGCCTGCCTCCAAAGATGGAGAGAAATAAATGTTTATTTGATGGAGTCTATCTATCCTTTTAATAGTTACTGATGGAGTTTAAGCATCAAATTTGGATTGCCCTCCCTAGAGGTTTTATAGAGGTGCTGGGTTCACCTAGGGTTTCAGTGAATTTGTTTATATAAATTCAACCTACTCAATTTATCATATCTCTACAAAGATCATTCCTCCTTTTATTCTCTTTAAGATCTGTCGTATGGTAATATCCTAAAACCCAGAAAGAAACAGATTTTATTACACTCTGAAGAATTTCTAAGTATTTATTCTTTTTTTTTCTTATGTCCACCCATCATCCATCTCTACAGTCAATCAGCTATTTATTAATTTAACAATGAGTTGCTATTATGTGTTGGACACTATTGGTCATTGAACACTCAGAGATGAAGGGATTTCACTCTCCAGACAATTATGATCTACTGATTTGGGCATGGTTATTAAACACCACATCAAACCATCTGCTACATTTATATATGCCAAATAAAGGAGTATTACAGAAAGACCATTTGTATTAAAATACAAGTAAATGTATAATTAAAAATCATTACCATTAGTATTATTTTTTTCCCTTCTACCTTTTCCTTCCATGTTTACATATAATTGTATGACTAGGTAGAATCATACTATTGAAATATACTGTTAAGGGAAGCAGCAGGTGAGACAGAAGGAGTCTGCTGCTATATACTATTTTATAAGTATACTATGATTTATATAATAATTTTTAACATGTTAAAATACTGATCTTTATGTTATGAATATTGCAACAAATGTCTTAGAAAATGCATCTTTTTTCTCTATTTCTCTAGGCTAAATTAATAGAAATATAATGGGTTAAGAATACACATATTTTGAGGTATGTGTGTAGGTTTCTGAAGTCCCTCAAATAAGTGAGATCCTAATGTTCACTCCAATTTTCAGTAAAAGATGTTTATCTTCCTGTATCAAAAGTACTTTTTCATTTGGAGATGTTGTTTTCATTGGCATTTGACTCTTAAAACTGAACATTTATCATATGTTTATACGTCATTTGTATTTCTTCTGTAAGCTGTTTGTTTTTACTTCTCAGTTTTTTTGGGGTTAGTTGCAGCTCTATTGGAGTTTATGTATGTATAAAGGATATTAATCTTCTACTAGTTATGTCAAGGTGTATTTTTAAAACATAGAAAACAATGTCATGTATAGTTAATGTGTATATTCTCTGTTGGATAATGACAGGGTTTGCTGAAATCCTGTGTCTTCTTCCAATCTTTTCTCCTCAAATCTTGATCCAAATGCATTAACAAAGAAAGAAGTGAGTCAACATTGTCAGCTTCCAAATTTAATGAATCCAAGCTTTTTCTTTTTTTTTTTTTTAAGCTCCTCTCCTTCCATCTCAGTCCTTTGTCTTTAGATAGTGCTTTTCTCAGCTCCCATACTAAATTGAAGTGTTTCTTAGAGCTTCTTCCCTAGAGTGCCTATTCCCTTATTCATCTCTCTGCGGCCTTCCACCCCCCCTCTCTTCCTCCAGCCTTCTCTCTTCCTGGGCTCAGAGTAGGAGGTGTTCCTTTTACTTTCCAGGCCAGATATGTTTGGACTCTTGCTCCATTCCTTCCTACTTCTCCTTGGTCTCTGTTCTAGATTTGTTTCTTGTGGGTAGTTCTAATATACCGCACACCTTTAAACATGATGTTTATTGAAGCAGTACTGATTTATAGCTTTATATCAGCTACAGGTATGAAGCCTGATAGAGCAACACCTGTACCTCACACCTCTGAGTACAGTGTCTCACATCAGGGAACAGTAAATATGAATTAAATGCCTAGTCTTGGACTTTCTGCTTCATGTTCTTAAAATGACTTAAATGATCTGGGACTGTTGGGTGCTATCACAGATCAGACTGGCTTCATGCTGTGAAAATGAGGAACACCTTATCAGTCCCCAGAAAACTAGAGACTGAATGGGCATGTAAATCTTTTGAGAGTGATAAGTGCTACCATCCCTTCAAATGTTTACGGAAGGAAACATTCCTTAAAGAGATAGCAATCATTTTGTGAGTGATCCCCCTGCCCCCAATTACCTCACAGAAACCGGTAAAGTTAACCTGTTAACCAGTTTTATTACACCTTCATCATTTTGCCTTCCTTTGAAATTCATGGTGAATTGTGCTCTGTTCTCTATATATACCCCTTTTGTCATTTAATAAAGTATCAGCTAGCTCATCACCTCTGGTGGATCCTTAGCTCACAGCTAAGCAATCTTCTCTGTCTGTCCTTTCTTTCGTACTCTGCATTAGTTTCTCCACATAGAACCTTGTGCTCTCTGATTTAGGTAGGTCTTCCACTTTACATATTTTAAAATGCCAGTGAGGTAACAGTAGAAAAGCTGGGTGAAGAGGATGAGGTGGGGGTGGAGGGTCGTGACCCATCCTGGTCTCGAGATGGCAAGTGTGAGAGCATGTCTTTCTGCTGTGTGGAGAAAAAGGAAACATTCAAGCAACAGAAAGATCCTATTTTGTCACCATAATAAAATAAAATATTAGTTTTGCAAGACCATATACCATTTCCACACTTTCATTCATCTTTTTCTCCATTATTCCTTGGAGAACTTAATTTTTAAAAATATTTCCATCCCTGGGTCTGCTGCTCTCCTTATTATTTTCCTTGTTTCTGCTTCATGCCTTTCACCATTCTCTTTGCTCTTTCCATCTTCTATTTTACTCCTACTTACATTTTCTGTCATTCCCAGCCCTCCTTAAACTGCCATTCTTCTATTCTCAACATTATCTCAGCACATTAGCCTGCTTTAGTAAGTAGCAGGCTTAATTCATTTTCATCATTATCTTGGTTTCTTCTCAAATAACCATACCGGAGTTCGTGTACACTAGATATTCAGGAAATATCTTTTGAATGAATTGATTACACATTTTGGCACCTTTTAAATGTCGTTCAAATGTTCAATTTGGAGGGTGGCAATGCTTTTGTGGTCCTATGAATGGCTTCAATTACCACCATTCCCTTTGAGTGGAATTTTAAATGGTACCACTTGTTTAGTGTAAGCAGCCATGTGTTTGGAGCACAAGCAGCCAAGGTTCTCTCAAGGACCAGGGGATACTGGACCACAAAATACACAGGAGAAGATTATTTTCCCTGCCACATCCAACGTTGTCTTCTAAATTACATGTCTGAGTCAGAGCAGTGAATCACTGTTTCTAAAACCACCTACGGTTTCTACTTGTATCTAAGAGCCACCTTGAAATATTGATCAGCCTTTGCTATTTGGAACTGAGATAAGCCTCTAGGACCTTGGGGAGCCTTGTACATCAGGTACACCATGGACTGTATAAACAAGTCATACACAGAGTCATGCACATTAATCACTTAGTTCATACACTACTTTTTTCTTTAGTACCTTTCTTCTCTTCTTTAAGATACACATAGATATACAAGGTGGTCATGAGCAACACTGTTATGCTGCAGATGTTTTAAAAGGACTTTTTCAACTTCTGAATATTTTTGGAATTAAACAAAAGGAAAAAACTGATATTCATAATGAATAAAAAGAAAATCATGAATGAGGAAATTCACTCATCATGAATAGTTTGTCTACTGGCATTCTCCTTGGTGGGGGGGAGTGACTTTTATTTTTAGTCAATGAAAAATAAATTTGTAATGTATACAAACATCAAAATTCTCTATGGAGTACTCTTTAGTCACATTTTAGAAACCAAAATTCAATAATAGGAAAGTTACTTTTCAATTTCAAAAGGAACAGAAAGATTACTCTCATTGCGTAATTTTTACCGATACGTATCTTAGTTTTTTCATGCTTTAATTTGACAAAACAGTTTTTTAGAACACCTTCATATTTTTGTTGTAAGACCTTAGGGTTCTTGCCCTTCCCAGTCTGAGTTGATGAACCTGACTGATAGATAGCAGGAATGATTGACTGTTCTTGACATTGGTGGGAAATGTGTTTCTTTTCAGTTTTAAGTTGAGGAAAAGGAGAGGGAGGAGACTCCTGAGAATTTTTGGTTTTGTTATTAGGTTTTCAGCATCCATAATATTCATAAACAATGGAAACAGCTGTATTTAATAACTAAGCCCACTAACTGAAAGAACAGAACACAAGCCAGAAAAACATCAGACTCTAAAAGGATTTTTTCCGACACAAAATTTTTCATATATTGAAGCAAGATTTCACTTATAAGCAAACTGGATGTTTACTCTAAACTTCTATCATTAAGTGAAAATCACTGGGTCAAGCTGGAGAAGTGCAATGAAGATTTTGGTAATTTTAAGAGTTTTGCCTTTCTGCTATATTGTTTTTAGTGGGCTTAGCACATGCAGATGACTTCTATATTCCTTAAAAGGAGACATTCTTATGGGCAAAAGGTCACTGGCCTGGGAATGAGGAGAGCTGAATTCCTGTCCTGCTTCTGTCACCTGCTGATTTGTGACTGCTCCGAGACTCAGTTTCCCCATTAGTAAAATGAGGGCTTATTGAAACTTTTCCATTTTTATAATTCCATAATATCCCAACTCAGAAAAGACCTTTATTTTCCCAAGAAAGTTATTTGACAGGCTGTACATATCAAGTTAGCAAAATTATTTTTTTTAAATAACAAGAGCTCAATGCTACTTTTAAAATTCACTTTTAAATTTATGCACAGTAAAATTCACTTTTTGTCATACATATTATGAGTTAGGAGAAATCAAGTTATGTACAGTTAATGTTAATGTTTTTACAAAGGATACTCAAAGATGAAAAAAGTTAACTTTTTATTTTAACCATACAAATTGCTATAAAAGTTTAAAAGAGAAGCTATTTTTGACTCTTTAATCATAAAGCTTCTCTGAAATTAAGCTATGTCTGGCACCTCCAGTATGTCTAGAATGAGGACCCATTTTTATTTCTCATGAAATTTTTCACTGTGAAATGGATTTGTAGGTTTTATTTGCAGAACCCCAACGAAAAGTTGCAGAAGCTTTCTTCTCCTTTGCTCACTGCCCCTAAGCAAGGGTAAAGGCAGCCAAATTGGATGACAGAACCAAGAAGACTGAATATAGGTTTCTGTACTGATACTGTTGCGTAGGTTGGGTTCAGTGTGTCTGTCTGTGTTGATTACTTATCCTTAGGTCCTAATTCAGAGATGGAAGACATTGCTGTAATTTGATATGCCTCCACATTACTGTAAAACCAGGCAGTGTGAGAAATATGGTCTTCTAGAAGAGTGTTAAGTTTATCCATAGAGAGAGTCCCGCTCCCCACGACTCCAGGCCTTTTTACCGATGCCGATTCCTTGAGACCTGGGCACATATTCTGGTGTTGCTTTCTTCCTTGAGTCTAAGTGTTCTCCCAATGTTGGTGAGAGGAGCCTGAATTTGCCATATGGTGGGGAGGCACAACCAAAGTTACAGAGCAGTAGGTGAGCAATGCTGTGTATTTCATCAGGGATCTCACCCCATTGCATAAAGTAGGCTATTGGAGGGACTTGGTTGTTGTAGTTAGTGGAACAGCTCTGCTCCTTGAGCAAATAAATATACCTCTGTACTTCATTTTCTTCTTTCATAAAGTGGGCAATCACTGCTTGACAAGAAATATCCAGGAATTTTTTGTCTTCTTCTCCATCTCAAATGGTTGCTTAGCTAACAGGGTCCACAAAGCTCTTCCATGCATCATGAGCTTTTTGAAAATTGGAAAAGATAGGATTTTTATTTCTCATTGTAGAAATGAAATATGCTGGTATGCTCCCATCCGGCTTGGAGACCCCTTCCTAGCATCACGGCTGTTGCCAGCCCCTCCAACAATCCCACTCAGGATCCTTAAGGAGACTGCACCTCCCCCTCATAGAAAATTACAGAGAAACCTAAAGCTTGCATGCCCCAATACCCTTACTCTCATCTTTTTAGATAATAATAATAATAAAACAATAATAATAATAAATCCCACATGGCTGTGAGGATTTCCTGGCATGGTATATGCAAAGTACCCTGCCTTAGTAACCCATACTAAGTTGGTGCTTCCCTTTCCTGCTTGGCTGAGTAAGTTTAGCCATAGTTCTTTCAGTGGCAACTTTCCTGAAATCACTCTTTCTAAGGTATTTGTACATCAAACTGAAATATTTCAGACTTTCTGGACTGATTTTCTGAGAAACCTGCTAGGTAGTTCTGCCCTTCCTGGTTCTTGCCCTTCACACAAAAATTGCATAGAGAATTTGTCTCATTGCTTTCAAATGTCCATGCCTTTTGTTTTGCTTTCTGGGAAATAGCATTTTATGGTCAGAGCCAATCATTCTTTTCACTGAAGGAGAAGCAGCATTTTATCTACTGCTTCTTTACAAATAGGAAGGTCTCAGCACCATTCTACTGTATAAGCTCAATCCAATAGAAATAATGTGAACCTCACATGCAACATTTAATATATAACAAAGCAAGAAATGAAACAGGTAAAATATGGATTTTAAAAATATTTATGGGCTTTTAATATGGATTTTAAAAATATTTATGGGTTATTTTTTCTTTTTAATTTCCAGGGTGTATTTCACATTTATAATGCTTCTTATTTCAGACTCACCAAATTTCAAGTGTTCTCCAGCACTTGTAGTTTGTGGCTAACATATTGTTAGCCAATATGTTAGGGCAACATAGGCCTAACCGATGCTGAAGATAAAAAAGTGGACTATCCTGTTCACACTCAACAGGACCTTCCCTCTTGCCTAATACCGCCACATGCCATGTTAATATTCTATTTGTGGTGTGTCCAGTGTATATTGAGCCAGGAAACTGAGATGAAGATGGAAGTTAGTTACCAGCCAGAGTGATTCTTTGTAAGGACTTGTCCCTCCTGTTCTGAATTCTCCAGTGCCTGCCTTCTTTTTCAGGGTTAAATCCAAAGCTCTCCCTCCCAACTTTTCTGAGCCACTAAGACACCCCCTTCTCATACCTTTCTAGATACACTGAACTCTGTGTCATTCCTTGAACATGCTGGCACACTACTCCTATAGAACTTGTATTTTTATTTATTAAAAATTTTTTTATTTTAGTTTTTTTCTAAATTCTTATAAATTCTTACATAAGTAAATAAGGTAAATGGTTCCATCCTCCACCGACCCCTTGTGTTCACTTAGTCTCCACTGTCATTGTTCTTTTTTGGTTTATGTTGGGTTCATTGGTCCTTTGGTCTCTTTTTCTGTGGCTGTGTCCATTTGTCGGATGAGGGACTGTGTTCCAGGGCCATGGCACATTGTGCTTGATGGTTTGTAGTCCTTAGCCTTGTATTGGGCAGCCAGTCCATGTTCATTTGGGGTCTATCACTGTCTTCTAGTTGCTGGCTCCAGTATGACCTCCTGGCCATTTCACTCTCTCTGTACCTCATTTCTCTGACCTCTGGCTTGGGGATCCTTTCCCCCAGCCATTGTCAGTGAGGAGGTTTCTCGATGAGGGCAGGCATCCACTGATGGACCTTGTAGGTCATCTCCTCTCCGTCCATTTGCAGATTTGCTGTGAAGTCAATGTCCTGACTCTGCAGGCCTCCTGTCCCAAGACTTGGGGAGGGAGCCATGTTTCCTTGGGTGGCAAGTTCCTCATGGGGTTTTGATTCATCAGCTTCTGGTGATGCCATAGATGAAGGTCTGATAGGTCTTTACCACAGTTGTTTCTCCATTGCAGTGTCTACTATCTTTCTGAATGATCTCTGTTCTGTGTTCCCACACACGTGTATGCGCAGGCTCTTTTCTGGCCCTCATCCGTTCTATGCTATGTCACTGTGTGCACGTTTATGCTATTATTCTTCCTGTGAGCTAAGTGGAATGAGGGTGAAGCAGCAAGGGTGTCATCTACCCCACCCCCCATTCCTGGATCAAGGATGGATCCAGTCTTGCCTGCACTGGGAAGGTCAGGGGGTCCCGACCGGTCCCTGCATCCCCCTTACCTGCCAGGTCGACAGCAGAGGGGCCCAGTGGGTGCTGTGTGGTTGCTGAGTGGGTTCAGGCACTGGCCTAGGTTCGCCAGCAGCTGTGGGCACCTGCCAATCAGCTAGATCTTGTATTTTTAGAATCTTCTACTTGGAATTTTCTTCCTTGGAGGTTTCAAGTATTTTCTGAAATGTCACGTTCTTAGTGAGCTTTTCTCTGATAAACACTATTGACTCCCTCTGTCACCTGAAACTCCTTATCAAACTGACCTTGTTTACTCTGTGCCATAACTGACTATATCTGCCTGCTGTACTTGTTTTCCCCGTCTTCCTCCTCACTCCTCTGCCCTGGTAGAATAGTAGATCTGTTAAGACAGAGACATTGTTTTTTTCATTGCTGTATCCCTACTTCTTGAAATAGAGCTCACACACAGTAGGCATTCATCAAACATTTGCTGAATGGATGGGTGAATGAACAATGAATAAACCAGACTGTAATATGTAAGAAATCTAATTATTGTTTTACTAACAGGACATCTAATTATAGTTTTACTAAATGTTACTAGCATTTTGTGAAATTCCAAATACCAACTTGTCCAAGACAAGTTGCTTAATTTGGAAAACACAACCAGATCAACTGTGCGTTAGCTTGGTTTTGGTTTGAAAGGACCACTGATGGGCCTTATAATGTGGTCCAGGTCAACTAAACCCAGTTGGTATCTGGTCAGCTCTGAAGTACAAACACCACTCACTTTTAAAGGGTGATGTCTTGAAATGTCAGAGAAGAGTCATAGTCATAAAGTTACTAAATGTTTTTCCCCTTTTGGAAGTAGATACTTAGAGATTCTCAAAATTTAGTAACTTTCAACTTGAATATTTAATGGGAGCCCCTTGGATAACCTCCTCTATCTTCAAATCCACAAAAACTTCAAATGAACCTTTTTAGCAGAGTCCTTGAGAACGTGTGCACATGTATGTGGAGTCAAGACCGAGTGGTCAGATATGTTCTTGTTGACTGATCAGTGTAGGGAGCTGGACTGATCAATGGCATTGTGAGCCTCCGGCTGCTGTTAGGAGCACCTCTCAGATGCCAGTCTTGTATAGAGATTGCCTGGCTCTTCTGAGGAAAGGCCAATCCCATTTAGAAGCCAACGACTGCCTTTTGTCTTTTTTTCAAGAAGTTTCGAAGGGCTCTGCTGGAGGGAAATCTTCAGTGTCAGAGGGCTTCTCCCAGGATTTTGTGGCATACAATATGGAGGTTAGCTAGGAGCTCTCAACATCTCTCCTCTCTCCCTGTCTGCTTGCAATCTGTGAATATAAAATTGGCAATGACTGTAAATACATTTCATACTAAGTCATTCTTGCTAGCAGTGGAGTGTCTTCTTACCATTCTCCTATGCGTTCCCAGAGAGGAAATCAAACCTTTGTCAACAACTTATGAGTCAAAACTCAAAATGGAAATTTCCAGGAAATGATTTTCATCTTGTTTCCCTTTACCTGTCAAGGCATTGGAGCCACAGTGGAATGCATGTGCTGAGAACCTGCAATCTGGTAAATTGCAAACTAGAATAGTAAGGCAAGAAGGTCTTGTGACTAGTTTACAGCTTGGTATGGTAGTTTTAGATGAAATCCAACAACCTCAAACTTTAAAAATGGCATGTCTTCTACCCATAAATAGCATCAATGAAAGCTTTGTTTTTGAACCCTATTTATATCATGCATCATTTTTGTACTTTTACATTTTATTAATGTGAGAAAGGTTCTACTGCATTTACTAAAGTTACAGTTTGACAAGAACTTCTGAATTTATTTAAGGAAAGGACTTTTTTTGGTCTAAAGTGGGTTTCTCCTTTCTCTCAAAGAACCTTGCCTTCTGGGGCCCTGGGTCAGCCCTAATAATCCAGCAGAAAAGATGATATTCAGTCTGCTGGTGACTCAGTTCCTGTCCTTCTCACAATCCTCATTATGTAAGGCCAAATGAGTTTCAGAGGCTGATGTTGAACTATGCTAAACGTATAACATGGACAGGGGTGATGAAAAGACATGATGGAAAGGAGGGAGGGAGGTCACTGAGAACTCATTTTATCTCATGCTTTTCTTTTTTTAATGAAACCATTCATTCATTCACTCATGTGTTATCAAGTTTTGCAGGAACTTAGTAGAATTTAGATTCTTGCTCTATTTTATGTGCTAGAAATATAAGGATGCTCACCCGTGTGAAGTTTATATTCCAGGGGAGTAAGGCAGTAACAAGGAGTATAGTCAAATACGTATGTCAGAGAGCAAACAAGTGCAAAGGAGAAAAACAAAACTGAGAATGGGGAGAGATAGTGTTGGGAGCATATTTGGGGAGCATTGGACCCCAAAATCTATGTTGGTAACAAATAGTCACATTTCTGTTAAATGGAAAGAGGATCTAGTAGTTAAGAAATCCAAAGAGATTCAACTAAATAATTAGACCAAATAATTAGATTTCATGAGTGCTTATACCATTGATTTCATATTGCTTATACCATTTTCAAGCTGATTGCTGACTCTTTGAGTTATAAGTATTTTAGGGTCTGGTGTGCAATTTTAAAAGAAAACCCTAATGCTTTTTTTCTCTTTTAACAAAGAATTTACAAATGAATTTTGGATGACCATATTTAATATTAATATATTAAATTTTTATTTAATAAATATTTCTTCAAGAAACGCTTGCATGCAATTGGAAAGTAGCACCACTGCTCTAAAGAAGCAAACTTGTATCTTAGATCATAATTGAACATCACGTATGTTGTACTCCAACCAAAATGATGAACCTGAATATTTTCTTGAGGACATAGTCAGACAAATTAAAATTCAGCTCTAGTCTAGAATTTTAGAAAATGTTAGTGTTAGGAAGGAAAAACTATTGGGGGTGTCTGTTTTAGATTAAATTAGATGAAAGAGACATGAGAACTAAATATAATACCTGGTCATGGACTGAATCCTGTATAGAAGCAAAATGCCATAAAAGACATTATTAGGAAAATTGTGGACATTTGAAGATCAAATGTATATTAGACAGTAGTACTGTGTTAATATTAAATTTCTAAAACCTGTGTTTTTCTGCATGCTTAAAAGCTTTAGACATTATAATACATATTATTTTGCTATCATGAAGTTGAGAAATACAGAATTCTGATGTTACCTTTGTTCGCTTATTTAAATAAGGTATTATAACACCCAATATTATAAGCAAAATGCTTAAATATTTTTTCTAAAGTAATTACTGCATTTTCTTTTAATAATATATATGTGTGTGTATATATGATGCTAGTTTCTCTTAGAATATCTGGAAAAAATATCGATAAAATATATCTTTAAATTCTGAGATTGATTTTGGTTTATGTCCTCTAAAGACTAGCTTTTATAGTGTGTGAGTGAATTCTTAAAACCATCATATATTTTTGGTTAGGTTTCAGTGTAAAGAATACACCTTATTAAACTCTGTCATTTGCCAAGGAAAAGAGGAAGAATAATGATAAAACCAGAAAGCAGAATAGACACAGTCAGAGCTAAATCTGATGAGTACTCCAGAAATTAAAATTGCCAATCTGTGATGCTTTCTTTGTGTGAAGTAACTGCTGGTGGCGTAGCTGGAGACACTATTCAGGAAGGGTCATCAACATGTAATGCTTGGGTGACAACAGGCTAGATTTGACAGATGGACTTCACTTAGTCTCTAGGAGAGGCCAGAGGTATGGTGATAACAGAGGTGTATTATTTGCAAACAGTCATATTTCAGTTCTTGGACACCTGTCCAGTGTATTTATCTCTTTGTTGGGAGGCAATTGGAAGAAAAGAAATTCCTTTGGAATGAGAAGTTCATGAGTTTGGTGGCCATGGTTTTACTGATAGTGCATATTAGCACAGACTAAAAAGCAACTGATCTGCATGTTATGTGGTTGACCCTAGTAATCCAAAGCAGGCCAGAATGAGGGAGATCATTGAATTCAATGAATGGTAATTAAATCTTGACATTTCGTATGTAAGCATTTATCACAATGCTTATGATAAATAAAATAAGATAAACTCTTAGAACATTAGCATTGGAAAGTACTTTGAGATAATCTAAAGATCCTGAGCATACTGTTTGATTACACATGCAGTTTCTCATCCATGCAATGAGGGGTTTGTGGCAGTCAGTGATGCTCAGTCCTTTTTATATCCTGCTCTTAGGATAGTTTGAATCATTTTGCATATTATGTTAAACGAAAATTGTAATTTTATTTCTTTTGAGTAGGTTTCACACACATATGTATAATGCCAAGAATAAGATGATAAACGGTGAAAATTAAATCTTCCACCCTGTCACTTTGTCTCTTAGTTCTCCCTAGAGGTAACCCTGATCTATAAGATTTCATTTATTCCTCCATAAATAGTCTATGCATTAGCAGCTATAGAGCATATTCTTTTCCATTTATAGGTATTAGCCTTAAAAATTGTAGCATTTTATATAGTGTACTCTGTTATTTTATTCACTTAATTATAAATCGTTATATTATTCAAAATCAAGTTATTTAATACCTACCTCATTTTGTTAAATGGCTGCTTGTTATTCCATATATATACATGATAATTTACTCATGGGTATAGGGTAATTTATTTATGAATTTAAGTATATATTCTTCCAATATTTTTCTATTATAAACAATGATGTAGTTAATATATATTTGTACTTATTTTATTTTACAAATGTGAAAATATTTCTTTAGGATAAATTCCTGGAACTAGAGTTATTAGATCAAAGAGTACATGTATTTTACTTGATTTTTGGGAATTACCAACCTGTTCTGCAATAGAGCTGTAGTGATTTTCACCTCCACTAGAAGTGTATGGGAGTCCCTGTTGGTTCCTACTTTGCCAATAGATTTTTTTATTGTTTTATTTTGTCACCATGATTGGCAAAAATTTTTATTGTAGTGTTAATTTGGTATTTTCTTACTTGAGTATAGATGAATATCTTTTCATATACTGCAATTCATCAAATTCAAAACCATTATGTAAAGTTTTTCCAGATTTCTGAAATGTTAAAATATAACAAACTTAAAACTGGTGAAATATGATATTTGAGTCATATGTATTTCCATTTTTGTGAAGTGTCCTTTGTTTATTTCTTACTGGGTTGTTGGACTTTTGTATTGATTTCCCAGAGCCTTCATGAATTAAAGAAATTGGCCCTTTGTGATGTGTGTTACATTTTCCAATTTTTTTGTGGTTGATTCCATAATATTTTTTTTGTGTACACAAAATATCTTTAGTTTTATATGGTTAAATGCATTTGACTTTTCTTTAACAACTAGTGGATTTTGTCATTATGAAAAAGGTCTTTCTCACTAAATTTTGTGAAAGTAATTTTTCATCATTCTTATTATTTTTCTACTCTTACTTTGTTGGAATAAGGAAGCTGACCTTTCAGGTAATTCTTACAAGGTGTCATCCTTCTGCTTCCCTCATCCTAAGGTCGGCAGTTAAATAGTCATTTCCAGCCGCCCCCTCCTCACACATCTCATTAACACACTGCAAGCAGGCGCTGTCTCTCTTCACCTCCATGACTCATGCCATATGCTGTCTTAGGTTTTCTGTTCTCCCTTCTTTTTCTTTTTATCTTTGAAATTCAGCTCAGATGTCATCTCCTATTAAGTCTTTCCCCATCTAACATGTTGTTGTGTATTTTGTTTCTGTTTCCTGAGCATTGAGAGCATTTAAACCTGCCATAGTATTAAGAAGACTAGCAATTTTTCAAAAGGAAATTCAGCAGAAAATTTTTTTGATCAATGTGGATATATTTTTAGGAGTGTGAATGAATAGTCCAAGACTTACTTTTAATGTTTAACTTATTTAGCTATAATGTATACTTAAAATGACTTAATAAAAAGCATTATTTATTTAAGAAACTTTCTCATCTCATTTCATAAAACAATTACATTCAGACTTACATAAATTTTCATCATGAACTTTTGAAATTGGTTGTAATTAATCATAATTTTACATTCATTTCCATTTATATTGCTTGGGAAACAGTTCTTATTAAATTCATGCATGATATTGTCAAAGTACTCACTTATATAACATTTGGAGAATCTTTTATCTTTCATTTATTTCTAAGGATATACTCATGAATTTCACAACATCACCACATGATACAGTATTTTTTAATGCGTTCTTTTGAAATTTTGCTTAAGATCATACTCAGTGTTTATTAAATGTGAACTTCTCCTTGTTTAACTTTCTTTTCATTTTCACTGTCTCCATTAGATGGCCCCTCTTTCCAAGTAGTAGTTGGCATATATTCAGGTCAATGTTTCTACTTAAATAATTGTTTGGTGTTCAGAATAAGTAATTAGTAAAATGTATTTTAATATGAATTTTAGAAAATCTACTTTTAAAATTTTGGTTTAAAAATGCTATTCAATTTATTTTGGGTATATACAATATTTTCTTCTTATCTAAGTACTGTTAACATAGTCACACTAATGTTACATTAATTGTTGCCATGTAATGTATGTAATGTATATAACTGTTACCATGTAATGCATGTAAAAAGATTACCGTGTAATATTATGTCAAGATGGTAACATGAGAGCAACTTTTTTGTTTGCCTATAATTACCTTGGAGTGGACTGAGTGTAGTTTTGAGTTCATGCACAGTATTAAGTTGTGTGAGTTTTTGTTAAGATACTTAAACTTAATGTACTTCAGCTATCTCATCTATAAAGTAGTTAAAAAGAAATACCATGTCATTAGAAAATCAAGAAATCATGGAATATACACATACATGCACATGTGTGTATTTGTCTAAGTATGAAGGGCACTCATTATTTTCTTCCTCTAGAATTTCTTTTTCTTCTACTGGTAACCAAAAAATATTTCCTAAAATTCTCTGCTGAATGATGCGGTCCAGAATCGCTTCATGTTTTTATCTTGCCTTTGGAGACTTAGTCTGGCCATCTTTCTTCTGCTGAACTATTGCACTTTTTTTCTTCTGTTCTCAAGATTCTGGCATCTCAAGAGTATAGTTCATAGAACAGAAATAGCAGCAACAGCAGCAACACCTGGAATCTTGTCGCAGTGTCTCTCAGACTTTTATGCTCCTGGAATCATCTGGAGAAGCTTGTTGAAATGCAAATTCTGATTCAGTAGGCCTCCAGGGAGGTCCAAGTTGGTTCATGGACTAGACTTCAGTGCTAAGAATAGAAAATGATACTATACCTTTAAGAATTTATTAGAAACTTTTTTTGGCTTTGTCTGAAGGTATCACTGGAAGAAAATAAAATGTACACTTTGCATATGCAAAGTTTCACAATGTGATTGAGCTCATATCTTTATACCTCTCTCTATGAAAGTGACTAACAATTTCCATTAAAGGAAAACCTTTAAACCAGAATATAAATAAGGACTTCACTACTTTCAGTTATTTGGGGCAAGAAAAGCAAGCTTATGCTGTACCTTGAAATTACTGTGGATAAATAGAAAAGTGCATTCCAGAGATCTGGGCCCTTCTTAAAAAGACTGTTACTTTGAGTATATTTTTTCACTGGAGATATGAAAAATGAAGTTCAAATTGCAGCCCAGAACACAGTGATTGAGGTTTAAAACCAGTAATATTTTCCCTGTAAAATCTCTTTGGAAAGTCTTTCTGATCTGAGTCAGCTAGGGTGAACCCATTTTCTGAAATTTTGTTTCTGGAAGCATTTAATTGAAAGGAAAAACCCCAAGTATGCATCCAGAGTTGAATGTCATGCAGCAATTGGGAGGACCTCAAAATAGCAACAATGGGAATAAAAGAAGCCAAATGAAATCTGCAAATTATTAGGTTGAAATTGGTAAGGGGCATAGAAACTTAATAAGAGGGAAGTAAGAAAAATCAGTTTTCCAATACAAACTCTAAACTGAGCTGTACAAAGGAGGACTGGGAACCAGAAACTTCTGTAAGCTAGAAGGATGGCAAAGGCTAAAAGTTCAGTGCAGACTGGATGCCTCTCATTTGATTTTGGTTTCCTGTGAGAGATTTTTAGCTTCAAAATCTCATGTAAATGGCAGTCCTCAATGTATGCTCTTATGTCTTCTCACAAAAATAGGTCCCCAAACCTCAAAAGACATAATCTTAAGAACTCTGAAAATTGAAGTATAAAACTAATGCTGGTATTTGGAGAGAACTGACATTAATCATAAGACAAATTTTCTACTTGCTATATATTTAATTTTCCTGTTGATACTCTCCACCAGAAAAAAGAGTAGAAGATGTCTCCTTATCTGTTGTTTCCCATTCTCCAATCATAAACACATACACACATTCTTTTTCCCTCTGTTTCTCTCCTTTTCTTTCTCTCTCTTCCTGTCTTTTTTTCTTTCTCTCTCTGTCTCTCTCATGCATGCACAGGCATGCAGATACCAATACTTTCTTCCTATACCTCTTCTCGAGGTGCTATCATGCAATTGGGAAGGTTCAGTACCATCTCAAATCTTGGAGAAAAGTAAAATCAAAGAAAATATTGGTGATCTGCTATTAAACAAAAAGCACTAAATTATACCAAAAATAGTTTCATATCACAGCAATCACAACCAAATTAAGTCATCAAAGAAATATGAACAACCACTAGAAAAGACTGATAGAAGGAAAATCAATAACATTAATTATAACAATAAATGTAATGGGATTAAAGATGATTTCAAATGGAATTGATAATAAAAGTTTAGCATGCTGCTGGGTCCACACTTGAGGGGAGGATCCAATTGTATAAAAATAGACATTTATTTAAAATAGTAAAATATTGTTTAAAATAATAAAAATATTTATTATTTAAAAGAATAAAAATAAATAAACTACAAGAAAAAACAGTGAGCTTTAAAAACATGAAATTGGGAAATAAAAACATAAAAGCTTAAAAATAAAATTTAACAATCTTTTGTTTCTAAACATTATTTTAATAAAAACATATTAGCTCAATTTTTTGAAAGGTTAGCATCTTCTGTTGCCATATTTGCCTGGTCAGATTTTTGGAGTTCTCCGATGTCTTATCTTGGAAGACTGAACTTGATAATAGACAGACAAAGCTGAAAAGACCTAAGACCTAACACTGGCTTGGGTGGGTGGGGGCACTACTGACACATTTCCTGGGCTCTAACGGTCCTCAGGTGTCATAACAGAGTCATGATCTTTGTCCACCATTTCTGCTACAGTACGGTTCCTTGTCACAGCAAGTAGCAAATCTTTTTCCACTTTGAAGTCAAGCAATCAGGAAATAAGCACCTACGTCCTTCTTTTCTCCACTGCCAGCATCTATCAGTCCTATAGAGTTTATATGTGAGTATATCTTGGAACTAGTTCTCTTCACGCTCACTGTTTCTACTGTCATTCAAGGTGTTATCATCCCCAAGTTAATCTCCTGTGATGATTTTCTAGCCTCTCTCCTTAGGCATCTCTATGTTTATGTTAATATTGTTAAAGTTTTAATAGATTTCTCATTTTGCATTCTATTTGAAGACAAACCAATTGAAATGTAACTTACCATAAAATTCACTTGGTTGTGTCCAATTGAATGAATTTCTAGTAAATTTGGGGTTGTGCAGCATTACAAAAATCCTATATTCCTTTTTCCAAACTTTTACTATGGAAAATTAATATCTACGAAAGCAGAGAGAGCAATATGAGTCCCATGTGCCATCATAGCCATTAATGCTGTGCATTTTGTTTCCTTCTTACTTCCATTTACCTTCCTCCTGTATGAATTTTGAAGTACATTCTAGAATTAAGATTGTTCCAATGTAAGATTTCAATATATATTCTTTAAAAGTAAGGAATTTAAACAGAATGAGGAACACATCATATCTTTGAAAAATGACCAATAATTCCTTAATGCTACTAATTGTGCACTCAACGTTGAATTGAATTGTGCACTCAACATTCTCACTTTTACTTTAGTATTAAATAAGGCCAATACATTAAAATTGGATATGTATCTTACATTTCTTTTAATTCAATATTTCCTCTTCCTCTTAATTTTATACTTTTAAATTTATTTGTTGACAAAAGCGGATCATCAGTCTACTAGAGTTTCCAAGGTTCTTTGTTTGCAACTAGCATCCATATGTGCCTTAATGTGTTCTTCTATCCTTTGGAAACTGGTAATTATATCTAGAATATTGATCAGACATAGATTTGATTTTCTAGAAGAAATGCCTCATGCTTAGTACCATAACTTCTGTCAGGAGGCACTAAATATCTGGTTGTATTTGTTTTGGTGAGTTCAAGTTTGATCTCTGGGTTTTCAGTCTGATCCATCCATGTTAGTTTCAAGTCTCCCCCACTAAGAGTTAGTATTGATAATCACTTCCTCTACAGGCAAACTGCAACCACAATGAGCTCTGTATATATAGTGAGGTGTGAGCTGTGTGTCTATTTATCTATTTATTTCCCCCCTGAGGTATCCAGTCCTTGAAGTTGACCAATTTAAACATTCATTTTAGTGGAATTAATATTATTTTTTAAAAAAGATAAAGATATCTACTGTAATTTCCCCTTACATTGTTGGGGTCCCCATATTTCTCCCACCATCATATCACCTATGAACTGAGGTGAACTTTTTAAAATGAAAATCTGATCCTGAGTTTTTCCTGCTTCAAACCATTAAAGACGTTCCATGGCCCTCCTTTCTCTCATTGCTCATAACAATGAAGCCAGCTGTAGTCCAGGGAGGATTTCCTTGTCTTCCCTGATTGCTTTGCAATGAGTATGTGGATCTTACGGTGTCCTTAATCATTGAACACCTAACACAGCATCTGGAAAATACTGATACACACCTAACAGCTGCTGAATGGATGGTATGAGTCAAAAAACTAATGAATTCAACCAAAGGAAGATGACAGCATCTGTAAAAAGCCCATTGTGTGGATTTTTTCTTCCCTAAATATAAGGATATATGGGAAAGATCAATAGAGACTCAAGAAACAAGAGTGAGCAAAGTCAAAAGGAAGTTTTTGGAAAGTCTTGGAGGTTTTGAAGGTGGTGACATACTTTAAGTCAGAGGTCAGAGCTGTGGAGCCGTGCTCACTCCTTCCAAAGAAGCAGCAGCAGATGGAAGCCTCCCTAAAATGCACAAGATGGTGTCAGTGTCAAAACAAAAAGGGGTATCTTTGATGCAAGATGTGCTGTGCTCTGCAAATGTGTGTGAAATAGCTCCATGTCCCACTTCAGTGGGACTTGAAGGCATCATTGTGGTGCTATGGATTCAGGCCAATCAAAGCAGTCATTCATCTTCTGTCATCTGTGGAGTCTCCTTACCACACTGTACAGTACTGTGCCAGGCCAGTACCATGGAGCATGGAATTTCCTCCCATCTGGGGAGATTCGGTCACTGAAACAGCTAGTAGAAGAATTTTTGGTTGGGAAATTTAAAGTCTTGTAAGAAAATGACATTGAGGAATGAAAATTGTAAATAAGCTTCCAAAAGTCTTTATTATAGTTTATATGTTCATAAATGAAACAATCATGTCAGCACAATAGGGAGAATATCTGTATACTTTATACATCTTACATTAGCAAGAAAAGTATAAAATGATTCATTTTCATTTATCATAATTTTTGACTGACTGGCATATTTTCAGTGTTTTCTTCTTTTTATAAACATGTTTATGTATTTGTTTTGCTTTCTTACAATAATACACACTTTATGAAATGTTATTCCTTTTTCTAGTTTTTAATTTTTTAAAAGAAATCTAAAAAAATCTAAACACTCACCACCATTAATTATATCCCTTCCACTTACTCCAACCCCACCCTTTCCATATCTGGTAACCTCAGTTCAGTTATCAATATTCACTAGCTTATTTTTATAGCATTTTTTAAATTCATCTACTTTGATTCCTTACAGGTGAAATCATCCAGTACTATCTTTAGCTTTCTTTTCTACTTTGTATAGTTCCCATAAGTTTCTTCTATTTTCCTTCAAATGACAAAATTTCCTTGTTCCTTATACCTGAGTAGTTACTCCTTTGCATGCATGTGCATACGCATACACACACATCTTCTCTATCCACTCATATATATGAAAGCACTTGGGTTGCTTTCATATCTTAGTGATTGAAAATCATGTTATAATAAACATTGTAGTGCATCTATTCTTCAAATCAATGAGTTTGTATTCTTTTATATTTAATCCATTTTAGTACTCACTGTTTCTAGTAGTGTTTTGGTGGAGTCTTTTAAGATTTTCTTTTTAAATTGTCATATCATCTGCAAAGAATATCGCTGTTTTTCCAATCTGGACTCCATTTTTCCCATTCTAAAGGAATCTGACCATCTGTGCATATATCAAATCAGAAATTGAACTCTAGTGTGTTTAAAGGTCTCTAATCAATGGAAGACCCAAGGGAGTAGATAGAAAGAAGAGGAGTCAGGTTAGACTCCTGATCAAATTCCAAAAATCACCTATCCCCTCATGGACAAATGCCCAGCCAAATGGGTATCTGAGGCCCAAAAACTGGCTAGCGGTGAAGGCATTTCCTCACCAGCTGTTAATTGGGCAAATTTCACTGAGCTTAGAGAGGGGGAGAAACCTGAAATTTACTTGTGTACCATACAAGTTGGATAATCCACTGAGATGTTGAGATGACAATCTCTATCATCCTTGAAGAAGCTACCTACCAAATGATAAACCATCAGTAGCAACTTCTTCACATGTCTCGCCTTTCTCATTCATTCTATATCATATACATATCTGCCTCACTTCTTCCTCTTTCCCAACTGCTTCTCATTCAAGAAGTTAGGTCATGACATGTTGGGAGTGGTAGTCAAATGTATCTGACCTATTGACACCATGGATATAGGAGAGGAAAATGGTGCCCATTCCAGCAATTAGGGCATTGTTCCTCTTCCTTTCATTGTTACACATCCTTATACAGTGAGGGGTAAGAAAATGATAATTTTTTAAAACTGCTGTTACTATCACTGCAGCAAATCATGAGTATGAGAATTTTATCTTTGAGGAATCTGAGATGCTATATAGGAGGAATAATGCTTTCTACTTAACGCTTTTGTGTATGCCTGTGGACACAAGTACCTCAGTAGTTGCTGCTGATCTTGAGCAAGTTAATTAACTGTTCATCCAACTTTCTATTAAATTAAAAATGTTTTTAATCATTTTTAATCATTTTAGTCTCTTTCTTGAACATTCAAACCTGTCCATTTGATGCAATGTCTAAAGAATTTTAATTAAAAATTAAAAATTAAAATGAACAAAAAATAAGTCATAAAAACGGAAATGCACATTCCTCTCATTGCTGTGCATAAATAACTTTTAGTCAGTTGCATTGGGTTTTTCTATATTGTCTGTTAATTCTGACCAGAAAGGGTATCTTTTGAAGGTGAAACCCTCTAAACCTGTGGGATGAATTATGTGGCATATTTTCTGTATCTAGTGCTCCTAGACCCTGCTCTAGCAATGAGATCAAGCAGAGAGATGTGGAGACTGGCCCATCTGGGGCACAGTGCTTGGAAAATAATTGCTGTTTTTATGAGCAGGTAAGGTAGCAGTTTAGAGTAATGACTTCAGTGTTTCTCTCAGATAAGACATTAGAAAGCCTTTCTTATATGAAAACTGTGAACTTTTAAGACTTTTAAAGAAAACTCAATCAAGACCATAATGTATCTAGTCTCTGATTATTTTTAGCACACTGAAGAAAATTTGTGTTTTAGGTGTCATTTATATTTCATGTCACACATATTTTTATGCTTACTCCAGAAAATAATGGGATGCTTGACAATTACTTTACAGAAATAAAGAGAGCTCAAAGATTCTTTGATCCCCAGTGACTATATAAAACAGACCAGAGGGTTTTTCTGCTTTGACTGGTATAGCTAATGTGTACATATGCTCATTATCATTTTAGTCTCTTTCTTGAACATTCAAACCTGTCCATTTGATGCAATGTCTAAAGAATTTCGAGAGTAAATGATTAAACTCATGTTCCAGAATTTCCATAATTCAACTTTCCCTTCTCTTTCAGAATTGGGGCAGTTTTTGTTTTGTCTCTGTTTTGTTTTGTTTTTTAGCTGTAATGATTTCTCTGCTTACTGACTACATTTTCAGATCATATCTACAACTTCTTTTATTTCCTGGGGCATTGGTAATCTGGGTATAAACTGAGACTTTAGCTTAAGTGATTGGGTTGTCTTTTATCACTTCACCTATGGTGGATAATGTACAGACCTGGTAGGTCCCAAATTTTCCAGTTTTATCTGAGTAACTCTCCCTTTGTACAAAACACCTTTGTTCCTCTTATAATTCTCCTGCCAGATACATTCTTTCAACTCTCTGGAAAAAGCTTTTTATGGGGGTTTGGGGGGTGGAGGTGGTGGTAATTTGTCAGTTATGCTTAGTGCAAATTGAGAATTTTGAGGTAAAATGCTGAGTCAACCAGTGTTGTTGTTTTATTATAAGTAACAAGAAATCAACTTAATTTTGAAACAGAAATCAAGTTGATATTAAACCCAGAAGGGATTTGGGAGACTGCTGAGACTGGGTGACTCAGGATTTGGACAATTGTCAACATCCCCATGGAAAGCCCGGCACTCCACAGAGGTTTCCTATTTGCTGTGCTGGTTGAGCAATGTGAATTAGTCAGTTGTCTCTATTGAAAGCTGAGCATTTGAACTTGGGGAAATTCTGGTTTTAGTAGGTATGAGGTGGCATTCTTAATCAAAAGTTAGAAAATGCTGTCTTGTGATGCTAATGGTTAGTCAGATTTTGGGAGCCACTAAACAAAACAGTGATTTTTAAACTTGAGTCTCCTAAAGAGCTTGCTAAAATACAAATTGCTGGGTGCCACCCAGAGATTCACATTCTGTAGGTCTGGGGCTGAGCCTGAGAATTTACATTTCAATGAGTTCTCAGGCGATGCCAAGACTGCTGATTCATGCTTTGAACAAAAGGGCTCACCAAATGCTTACTGGCTCTTTATTATTTCAAAAACATTTTATTATTTCAAAAACTTTAATTTCACTGACACCTGTTGCTCTCTACTGCTAGATCTCCTGGGAGATCTGGTGGGATTTTCTGTTGAGTGGCTCCCTGAAGATACTTAAAACTTGTCAACAAAAGCCAGTCATTGAGTTTTATGAATGAGTGTTGGGCATAGGTACAGTCTTAATTGCTTTAAGCAGT
This sequence comes from Uropsilus gracilis, assembly GCA_004024945.1. Lineage (NCBI taxonomy): Eukaryota > Metazoa > Chordata > Mammalia > Eulipotyphla > Talpidae > Uropsilus > Uropsilus gracilis. The sequence goes on along the minus strand of PVHY01002881.1, from coordinate 1,407 downwards.
TAGGCTTAAAAACCACTGCTTCTCTTGTCAGTGCCACATCCAAAGCACGGTTTGTGGCCTGAGTTGCATTTACTATATTTGAAATCACCAGCAGCCACATAGCCATTCAACCTTGCTTACTAGGGGAGAACAGAACACATTCATTCACAAACTTTAAAAGTGATCTGTAGAAAAACAGGTTGACTTCAAAGAAGAGATCTAGGAATATATAGGAACACTTCCTCTCTTAGGAACTGATTGAAAATCTGATCTTTTTGCCACACCCCACCCCCACTTCCCTAAAATATAAAGAGATAGCTCACCTTTAGCACATATTGAGAGGTTTTATGTGTCCTTAGTCTTTTAAAGTTATCTTGAGCAAGCAGAGTTCTAGCATTAAAGGTGGGCCTCATTTTATAACCTTCAGATCCTCATTTAGAAAATCGGTGTATGAATTTACCATCACCTTAGAAAGGCCCTGTCAAAATTCTACACACCTCACAAAAAATTGGAGATGAAACCAGACGCCAAGATGACTTCCATGCTGAAGTCCCAATCTTAAAGGTGACTGGCACTTGTTTAGTGCTTCAAGTTTCAGATCCTTTTGATGCAGGTCTGCCTTAACTTTATCACAAATGCTTCCTGAGATGTTTCCTGCTGGAGAGAACTATGTTACAGTGGAATTTTTCTTTGGATGTTGTCTAACTTTTCCCTTATAAATCTGGAAGATGAAAGACAAATTCCCAGGAGGGGAAAAAAAATCACAAAACAAAACCAAAAAAAAAAAAAAAAAAAAAAACCAACAACATATGGTTTTGTGCTTCATGTTCCCTTGCTTCACGCTGGAATTAAAATATGCTAGCTTTGACTCAGAGAGGGGGCTGACAGGTGAAAAAAGAAAAAAAAAAATAGGAAAGAAAAGAAGAGTTTGTAGCAGCAGGAAAAACCCTAGCATCTGATCTATTTGTAAAATTCTCATCAGTGTTCAGGATGGGAAAAGAAAACAATGGGATCCCAGGTGACCCAAGAGTAACAGCTCCCAGATTAATGGTTTGCTGGATGATTGATTTAACTACTCCCTGGAAAATGAGAATCTTTGGGGTTTGGGGTCTTGTTTTTGAGTTGCCTGTAGGATGGCATCATGATGTCTAGAATGTAGTTTTGAAGAAAATAAAAAGAGCATCATTCTTTCCCTTCAACTTCTTTTTTTTTTTTTTTTTTTTTTTGGAAACTGGGTCTTGCTATTTTTGCCCATGGAACCGCAGGCTCTCGTTGCCCGGGGTACCACAGACTCAAGCAATCCCCAGCCTCAGCTTCCCAGGTAGCTGGGATTACAGGCATGCGCCACCATACCCAGCTATTTTTTGGAACTAGGTCTCACTATACGGGCCCCAGGCGGGACTCGAACCGCGATCCCTAGCCCCTGCC
>PVHY01002880.1:0-117688 GCA_004024945.1 Uropsilus gracilis | reverse complement strand
AAAAAAATGCTTTTCTAGATACCTCATCTAAGAAACTGCTTCTTCTTGCCTCAAGAAGATAGGATCTCTTGTTCCTATTTGGGGGCAATAATTCTAACAATGGAGGGAGGATGGGGGAGAAGCAAAAGGTTTCCACGTAATGGAAACCTTCATAATGGGGGCATTTCTTTAGCGTTTCCTACTGTATAATCAGAGCCAGCCTGTGGGGGGATGTGTGAAAAGAAAATAGGGGGCCTGGTTAGTCATTTGAGACTCTGGATAGAGTCTCACTAAACATCTCTTCTCTGCTGGGTAGTTTCCAGCCTCCACGTTCACACTGATTATGCACTTATGGGTTAAAGATAAAATGGGGGGAATTCTGAGACTGGATGTATTTTTATCTGTGATCTCTCACCCAGGACATGGAGTTGGAACCTGAGTTAATGCTCCAGGAGGTGGCATACAAACATTACACAGGGTACAATTTTGTCCCAGGCCGGGGCTGACTTATACAGACTGACTTATACAGCATAAATCAGAGGTAGGTATTTGAGGAGCCAAGCACAGCACTATAGCACCCCAATTTATAGATCGAGACACTGAGGTTCAAAGTCAGAAAGTAATGTGCCCACAGTCGGAACATAGGATCCAGCTGAAACAGAAAGTCAGAACAGTGTTTCTCTATTACCAGTCTTTTGTCTCTATTACTGGGGTCCTGAATGAGTATATTTTACTTTATTTGTCCTTGGTGGGCATTCTTCGGTTTCACCGTAGCATTAGTTAAAATGCAACTGTACCAACTAAACTAATGTACTCTAAACTTCCCCAGTGCCACTCTCAGGTTCTAGGGGTGGAGGGTATTAGATTAGCTCTAAAGCAAGCATCACTGCAGAACTTCTGACATGTGTGTAAATAAAAAGGTAATGTCCATTCCCTGTGCTGGTGTTGCCCCAGCTGAATGAACCATGCCTGCACAGAAGCTAATCAACAAGGAAAGACTGGTGAAAGTTTGAACATGTCCATAACATTTTCTGTCTCTCTATATAGTTTGAAACTACTGCAAGCCCACATTCTGCCTCCAATTAGTTATTTTTAACCACAGCAAGACAACAGCGGCATAACTGCAGCAATGGGCGGCCGTTATATGCTAAACCAATCACCCTTTTCTCTACAAGCAGACAACTAAAGCATCCTTCCTTTGCACAGAGAAATCATCCCTTCAGGGACCCACAGTCTATGCTGGTGTTAAACAATTGTTCAGGTCTATTAGAACTGCTGGGGGTGGAGGATAATGCCTTGTTACTCAGCATCGCAATTGCAATTGCAAAGAGGTCAGGATAGATTTAATAGTTGACATTATGTGGGCAAAAGGCTGGAATCAATTTGAAATATGAGAGGAATACATGAAAAGGGATTATGATCAACCAGTGGCAGTGTCTGTGTCAAAAAACATATGGTTTTTGGGAGCATCTGGGGTTGCCCAAGAGAGGAGACCAGTAGGGGGTTATAATTACTCCTTGAACAGTATAGGGGTTAGGGACATGCTAAAACACCAACATAGTTAGGCCTTTGTATCTGTGGGTTTGCATGAAAGGGTTCAGCCAGTCAGTAAGGTATGAGGTTGACTGAATCTGTGAATGTGAAGCCCTCAAATGGAAAAAATCCATGCATAAATGGACCCATTCAGTTCAAACCCACATTGTTCATGGGTTACTTGTATATTCCTCTAAGTGTGAATTAGGTGTCACACAAAAGCCAACTATGTTATATATGTATCAAAAGCCAACTATTGACCTTTAAGGGAATGAGTGTAAGGGTGGACTGGAAAAGGGGAAGAGAATCTACCTAAGTCCTAACCCACAGGAGAAGCTTCCAGGGTCACCTGTAACTCTAAAGCAATGGTTCAAACATTGCAGTTCCAAAGAAGAACACTTCATGTTGATTTCAACTATTCACAGCAGTAAAAAGAAAATGATGAACTGCCAGGAAATCAATCATCCGGCATGCTGACCGAGGAGGAGTTTGTTACTGCTTACTTTGGACATATGAACATAACCACTTACATAAACCCATTTATTCCTTCATTCACCAAACATGTATTTAAATCCTGACTTAGTGCCAGACTCTACAGGAGCGACTGGAAAGACCAAGCCAGAACAAAACATTATCCTTTCCATTAATTAGTTGACACTCTTAAGGAAAAAAAACACATGAAAATAAACGAGCAATTTTCATACAACACAATTAGACAAGGACTATGAAAAGAGATGTAGAACATAAATAGCTACTGCTTATATCAAATTCAATAAGTGAATCTAAGTGAACAATGTTTTATATTATTTACAACAATAAAAAACAAAGTGAGAGTCAAGGACAAGCATGTTCATCTTCCTGGGAAGGTCAGAGAAGGCTTCTCAGAGGAGATAAAGTTTAAGTTTTTTCAAAAAAAGGCATGCAGGGTTGTGAGTTTGCCAAACAGGGAAAACAAAACAAAACAAAACAGCATACTCAAAGGCACGAAGACATGAGAAAGCGTGGTGCTTGTAAGCAGCTACTAGTCCATCAGAGGCTTCACCAGGAATCTGGCCAAGGGAGACTGCTAAACAGCATGACTCTGTTTAGGTGATATGAAATGATTCTTATACCTTAATTACTTTTCCTGGGCAGGAGGCACGGGCACCCCAGCCAGCTTCTTGAAACCTCTGCACATCCCACTTTCCTGACATATTCCTGACATAGTCCTGACATCCTTACCATACTGATGATCACCAGATAGGAATGGCAGATTACACTCTAGATTTCCAGTCAGGAGCCAGAGACAGACCAAGCAGCACTGCTACCAGACAGTCTACCACTAATAACCTGGGTAACAACTGGGGGTAAATACATCCTGAGGTCCCAGTTTCAAATATATTTCATTCCTGCTATACCTGAACCTCCCTCCCAGGTATCTGTTATTTCTCCTTATCACATAGCAGCACAGTCTGATGCACTGGAAGAATACTTGGTTAGAAGACAGGATGCCTTGGGATCTTAGGTATATCTACTATTAATTAGTAGTGGTTCTTTTTCCATTTGTCTTATTCTCTCTTGACCTCAATTTCCACACCTCTGTGATGGGTGGATTGGATTAGATAACTCCCAAGGTCTTTTCAGACTCTCTAAGTCATTGATACTTAGGATATAGTGGATAGGTAGAAGCTGTCACCATATTTACAATTCAGCAGGGCTCTGTCATGGAAGATTACTCTAGAATAGGCATTAGCAGATCAAAGCCCATGTGTTTCTGTGTAGCCCACAAGCTAAGTAAGGAATTTAGTATTTTTAAAGAATTGTAAATAAAATTTAAAAAGCATACAACAGAAACAAGTATATTTACTCTCTGGCCCTTTACTGAAGAAAATGTTGACCTCTAGAACACCCAGAAACTGTTCATACCAAAGGTCTTATCCATGTAATAGCCCAGTAAAACAGTGCTTCCTAACTCTTTTAGGCTATAGGGTCACTTACATATGGATTACTCTTAAAACTCACAGCTCTGCAGGCCAAAACTCCTTGTACAGCATGATTGATGTCTCTGCTCAGGGTCACCCACAGTTAAACTTAAGATGACAGCATGACTATTTGGTACTCTGAAGCTCAGGGTGCTCTTCTTAGCTCACATGGCTGTGGCAGAATTCAGTCTTGCAGTGGCAGGGGATGGCCACGGACCCCTGTTTCATGCTGCCTGTTAGTCAGGGCTACCATCAGCCCCTAGAGGTTACCCACACTCTTTATCCCCATCTTTGAAGTCAGGGATGCAGAATCTCCTGAGTACTGAATCTCTCTCTTGCTTCAAACCCTAGGAAAAGCCCAGTTCCTTTTAAGGTTTATATCAGCTGCCTCCTTTTTTAAAAAATCAGCTAATTTGGAACATCTGTAGCAATGCTTCACAGCAGCACCCAAACTCATGATTACTTACAGGCAGAAAAGTTTGTCCATGTAAGAGTAAGACCCTGGGTATCATCTGAGAACTTTATTGAGCACTGAACGTAGGCAGGAGCCCACTGATGTGGAGGGCCTTCTTCCCAGGTGTGACTATCTTGCGCCGTCTTTCTCTTTCCTGGTGTTCAAAACCCCATGGAGAGGCATCCATTCTGGAACCTGAAGGCCAATGATAACATGGTTGTTAAGAATTTAAGAGTGGAGTTTGGAGAGGCAGGAGTGTGGGTCCTCAGAACAGTGACTCTGCATGTTAATGGGCTCTCCAAAGGCACTGCAGACAGAATAGGGTACCCCATACTGCTCCCCATCTTTCTCCTTTTAATAAGGTCTCTATGAACAGCATTTCCTCCAGAGGGTGTGAGTTGGGAAGGGACAGATTTGACTCTCCCCCTAGTCCTATGTTTTCTGCAGAATCCGCTGCTTTTGCAGGAGTTGATTTCTGAATAATGAATTATCTTTCCTTTTTCATTTCCAGTCCTCTTCAGAAATGTGCTGTTACTTTTCTACCTACAAAGGCTCAAAAATGGAAAGAAAAAAAGAAGTTTCTTCTTTCATCAGAATGGAAAAAAAATACACTCTTACCTAACAATCCCCTCTCATTCACAGAGATATTAAATGATTGATTTAATTTATCCAATTTTTGTCTTTCAAGTAATCTCATTTCTTCCCTGACTGGACAATCATGTTGCTAGTGAGGTGAAGCTTCACTAAGTAATACTGAATAGGGCCACATGGTCAGACCAAAGTTCTTGCCCACATAGAGGGCTGCTTACTCCCTGCTGAGCAGGGAGTAGACATGATGAAGCGAGTGTTCCATTCAAAGAGAACAGAGCCATCCCCATTTCAGAGACCAGAGACAAGCTTGGAAGTCTGCATGCAGTCATAGGGGAGAGCTGCCCCCCCCCCCCCCCCCCCCAGATTGTAGGAGTCCCATGCAATACTAGATGAATTCTTCAGAAGAAGGGAAAGCACCAAGACAGAAGAAATCATGGCCTAGTCAGGTCGCCCCTGACTAGGTTAATATAACCTCAGACATCTGAGTGAGAAAGGCTAAAATTCCTACATAGCAAGCAGAAAGAAACTGAAGATTTCTTCATGAAGACCACCTGTGGCCCAAGATCTCCTTATGTTACTACATTCCAATGATCAAGGGAGAGAAAATCTGATAAGGCTTCTTCTATGATGTAATGACTACAGAAGGCCCTCCTGAAGTGCTGATTATAAGCTGCAAAGCACCAAGGAGTATCCATTGTAGGGATCTCTCTAAGCATGTACATGTGGTGAGATAGAAAATATGCGAGGGAGTGTAAAAGGATCTGTTCAAGAGCTCGCAAATGTGTATATGTATATGAATGCAGAAAAGTATGTGAAGATATGTGTGAAGCTGTGTGAGAGTATATGTGAATGTGTGTACATAAGTGACTATGTGTGAGCATATGTTAGAGTATCTGTGTGTGACTGTATTTGTATGTGTGCATGAGGTGAATGTGTCATGTGTGTATGTCAAAGTGTGTGAGAATCTGTGTGTGATTGTGCATGGATGAAGTGTGGAGGTCAGTGTGTAAGAGTACCAATGTGTGAACATGGACACATGCATATGTGTGGGAAAAAATTTGTAAGAAAGTGATGTGAATGTGTGTGGGGAGGTGAATGTGTCACAGTATATTGCATGGTGCTGAAAGAGTCAGAATAAGCCATACTTGAATGGCTTTCACATCTTTACTACAGAGTATTGGGAGTCAGGGGAAGGCAGTCTATAATGAGGAGGTTCCAGGGGTTCATGTGTGAAGAAAGAACACAGTCCCAGAGATGGAAAGAAATGCACAGATCCAGATGTTAATATTCAAATAGAAGCTGCTAGAATTTGACATTGAAATATGTTTGCAAAATCATTTCTTTTTATAGAAAACTATCTCCTCAAACCACACTCACAGATCTTGGGTTCTTCTTAATCCCTGTCACTGGAGGGTCAAACCCTAATTTGAAAATTTGTAATGCATAATATCTAGCTTTCTATTTTCTCTAATATTTGTTCATTTCAAATTTATCCCTCCTTTCCCTTGTCCTGATGTTTCATAAAATCCCAGAGGGAAAGGGATGGCTCAGTCATTCAACAAACATTTCCTTCACATCCTTCCTCATTACTATGTAATATATTAGGTTTTCATTTTTATCTTATTCATTCTCTGGCTCCTCAGCCACAATGTTAACTCCAGAAGGACAGAGTTTTCCATGTCTACTTTTATTTCTATTGCCCTTAATTTTGCCTGACACAGAGTGGATGATGAGTAAATGTCTGTTCAGTGCATGAGTAGCTTTAATGCTAGTTTAATGCACCCTAGACCCTCTGCTAAGGACTAGATAGAGGAAAATAATGAGGTCCTCAATTGCCAGGTTAGTGGAAGAATCAGAACTGCCTGTGAGAGTTTAGAGTTCAGGTCATTAAGAGCCAAAAGCCAGGGAGAAGAGCAGTCACCCTTCCTGCAGAGATGTGGGAAGGAAGCTGGATAGGTGTATCTTGGATTGAGCCAAGTGGCAAGCAACTGAAGGGGGACTTCACAGAAAAGGAAAGCTTGAATTTATGATCAAGAGGAGTTTCCAGACATAAACAAGGCTCCCAGTGCAGGCCAGGAAGGGGCACTTTATGAATGAGTTTGCCTTGGTTGGATGTTGCGAAATCTAGCTGTGCATATAGAACAAAGGGTGAAAGAGGCAAGGGAAGAATATTAGAACTGTGTGTCAGCTGAGGATTGCCATTTTGTTCTGCTGGAGACAGGGGTGTTTTAAAAAAAGATTTCAGGTATACTAGCAATTTGATCCAAGTTGCAACTACAGGAGAAGAAAGGAGAGATGAGAAGGGAAGACTAGAGGCAGGGGTGAGTTAGGCAGATCCTGGCAGTAGATCCAGCAGAGGAGGGGAAGAAGAGGAAGAGGAGGAGGAAACATTCAACTTAAAAACAAAGTAACCTACAATTGCAGGGGATGAGGTTGTGCAATGAGAGCGATCAGGAGAAATCTGAACTCAAGCAACATGGTGAATTGTAGCACATGAAACCTTTAACAAGGAGAAGAGAGAAAAAATGCAAGTGAGGATGTTGGGACATCCTTAGAAATGAGTGCACCTGGGTTGGGGGACCACATGGACCTTCAAGTCGTGTTTCCTATCTTCAGCATCTGCAAACACCTTTCCGAGGTCTGCCATCATTAAAAAACCCCAACTACCAAAAACATCATTTCCTGCCGCAGTCACCTTTCCTCCTTCTCCATCTGCTTTCCACCGTGTATGCAAAGCTCTCCTATCCTGCTTTTTGAGCTTTCCTTTTTTTCCCCTTGCTGATCTTGCTGCGTTCTTCTATAAAGCTGGCATCACATCCACATTTTGTTTCCTCCAAACAGAACACAAGCACGGCCGAGACACCGAGGAGATCCCGCAGCTGTTTGTTGAGCTGAACTGCATACATTAAAGACTCCAGAGAAGAAAACTTTCCTATAGTTGTTGTATTGTTTAAAAAACTTCCTTAGCTTGATACCTGCACCAAGGAAATTCAGAAACACATGAAAAAATTAAAATTAAAATAAAAACCACAGTTGTTTCTGCTTGTGAGGGACCTTGCCATCTCCTGTGCTTTGCATATTCAGCTACAGATTATGATTAGAACCTAGTTTTCCAGTAAAACTGGTAGATTTAAAATATGAAGCTGGTGATTTAAAAATATATTGGAGCTGGGGGCTGGGAGAAATGAGAGAGCATTATTCTTCAGCTTCAGTCCAGGACTTTTGAAAGAACAAGTGACAATGGGACTTTGACACCAGGGATATAAAGGAGTTTTCATGATTCCCTAAAAGGTGACCAGTGGGTTCAACCCTGATACACAGCTCCTTTGTAAGTCACAGGAAGCTCCAAGAGACTATTTTTTTCAGAGAGTCAATTACTAGAGGATTATAATCTTAAAAATTAACTAGACCCCTTCTCTTATGAGAGGAACCAGATTGAATACAATATGTTGCTTTGTTTTCCTAGTTCTCTTTCACTGCAAACAAGCCTCTAAAAATGCTTTGCAGAATGAAATCGTGAATCATGCAGGAGAGAGCAGTAAAGTCCAGATGAAGTAGAGGCTGCTGTAATAAGCTTGCAAGAGGATGCTCCCAAAAAGTGCCCCAGGAAAGGGACTCACTGCAGCCCTGAGCGATCCACAGTCCTACAGAAAGTTACCAAAGTATACAGGGGTATACAAGAGAGGTAAAGAAATCCAAGGACTGGAAAAATTGTGTGTGGGGTGCACTGGGGTAATTAGGGTGGGGTGGGGGCAAGAGCTGCATTCTATGCATTGTGGAACACCTCCTATATAAAGTGCACACAGGGTGGGTTTCTTACCTTGATGGTCATGGGGAGAGCCGGCCGACAGAAACAGGTGGCCTCTAGAGACCAGCATCTCCTTCTGGCTTCTAGACCAGCAGCATCATAGAGGCAGGTAGTGATGTTAGTCTCCAGCTTAAGGCAGAACAAAGGCAAATTAGGGGAGTTAACAGGCCATGTGAGTGAGTGAACTATCCAGGTTTAGGAAAAGCCATTCATCTGGATCTCACAATTGATGGAAACAGGGACACAGGCAAATATTTCTCTGCCCTCAGGAAATCTGCAGAGTAGGAGGATGATAAAGGGCTATGGATTCTCAGACTCAGTGCTGGAAGCCACTTGGCTGTAATGGGAAAGGCAAGCCACAGGGTTTGTGTTCAGGGTGGAGACATCGCTACATTGTGTTTGCAAGGAGACTGACTTGTGGCTGCTGCTTCTGATTTTCTGAAGATACATTCATTTTTTTTGTCTGTCAAAATTTAAATATTCAGATTTTTTTTAAGGAAGTTAAGGAAACACCTAAACAGAATGTGTTCAGCTTATAAGTCATCTTACCTGGTCCAATAGTCTCTTACTTTATAAATGAGGGAACAGACCTGAGAGGAAAATGCTTCACTTCTTACTCTGTGAGGAGAACTGGGACAAAAGGACACTGAGATTTTCGCTCCACCCAAGTCCAGACCTCTAACTCCAATTAGGTTAGATTGTTTCTCTGTGTGTTTTAATCTCCACTCTAAAAATTTGTCTGAGCTTCTTATGGTAGCCCTACTATCAACAGCACCAATGCATTACCCCAGAGGTCAAGCATTCTGCACTCATGCATTCCACCTGCCAAAACAAGCAAAATATCTTATCCATTCCTGAGGACCAGTAGTGGGTTGAAAGGAGAATCCCCAAAGATGTTCATGTCCTAACCAACAGAACTTGTGAATGTCCTAAATCTTGTCTTATTTGGATAAAGCGTGTCTGTAATGTAATTAAGGTTGTTGAAAGATCATTCTGGGGTGCCAGGGGACAATCTAATGCAAGTGTCCTTATGACAGAAGGGCATAGGGTGGTCACACAGATAGAATGGAGAAAGGAAATGTGATCACAGAGGCAAAAAAGGAAGCAACATGACCATTAGTCATGAAGTTCTGAAAGACACTGGAAGCTGGAGAAGGCAGACAATGAATTTCCCCTAAAGCTCAAGAAGAAATGTGACCCCCACAGCACTTGATTTCAGAGCTCTGGTTCCCAAAACTGTGGGAAAATATATCTATTTCCTTTCAAATTGTGAGAAATCTGTTGGCTTAGCCTTCTAGTATATGTTAATCTGTTTGAGTAGCCCTGTTTTCTGCTAGGGGAGAGCATTTTCCTGTGAGACCTGTAACAATGACTGTATTTGTGGCCACTTTGTCAAAACCAGGTTCATGTTTTTTCCAATCATTGTACCACTCTTTCAAAGTGTTGTTTTCCTCTCTCCTGCCATTATCCTCTAACCACAGCACACCAGGAAACAGAACCTGAGAAGCCATGCTGAGGTAAGAGAGCAGCATCCTTCACACACGGCACTCCCTCCAGCAAGTGTATATAAGCTAATAGTGTACTTCCTCTGTTCCGGGGAGTGAATCTGAGGGTGGGAGTCTCCCTTGTTGGAACAAATCCAAACAGACATTTTATTTTGGACAATGGCCAAGTCTCTTATATTTAATACTTTAGGATAAATTGTGCCAAAATCAAAGAAAGGGTTGTGAAGATCTGTGGGCAAATGCACATCACTTTCAGATGCAGCATCACTGAACTGCAGCCTAAGATGAATCACCAGAGAAAAACCCCTGGCTGCTCAAGCATCCATAGCTTCATTCTGTCAGATCTCTGGGAACAACCACCACAAAGAAGAATAAAGTCAGGAAAAAAGATTTCACACTAACAGAGCAAAGGCAAACCATTGTTTGACCAAAATGGCATCTGTTTTACTAGAGAAAAGGGAGGTTTCTGGGAATTGTACAATGTTTGAGTAACTAGACCACACTGAGGAGCAGATCTTAGGGGAATAAGTATAAAGGGGGGGTTTAAATAGCAATTTTAAATACTTAGATAATTGATGTTTTTTTCTTGCTGAGGCTCAATTTACAAATCTGAAAAATGTCAGTATAGAAATAATGTGTACATATCACTTGGAACAGTATATGGCACATATTTGGTTCTTATTAAACAAAAGTCACTAAATTGTTATTATTGTTAACTGTCCTTGACCCATCCTCTATTTCATTGTACAGAGTTTGGACTCAAATTTATAAAGAGATTACAAAAATCATCCAATCACCAGTTTAATTTTTTTATAGTTATATAGAAAATTACATTTCCACATCAGAAATAAGTACCCTTTCAAATGAGCTTTTAAAATAATCTGTTGAGAACATACATAAATTCATTTCACATATAATATTCTTTTAATTGACTTGAAGATGTGAAGCAGACTTGTTATAGGAGAAAAAAAAATCTATGAAGGTTGCACTAATTGATTCACCAGATATTTGTGGAGGAACATCCCCAGAATCAAAGTACAGTTGCTCTAGGACCTATGTTAACTTGCTGTGGGATTATGAACAGAAAAAGACAGTAAACTTGTTAATTAAAAAAAATTAGGTGCCCACTCCAAAAGGAGAATCCTCTTACAGTAGAATGTATGGTTGGGAGACAGGAGAAATGAGTGAAGAGGAGGAAAGTGTAGCATAAGTAGCAGCTTGATGAAGGAGGTAGCTGTCTAGTCAGATTTTACAAAGTCAGACATCAACACAAGAAGCAAGAGTCTTTTAGTTCAAAGGCTAACTGAAAAATTCTAGGTGTTCATTGAAATTAGCCAGTAAGTCTGTCTTGATGCAATGTGTATATAAAAATGAACAGTTGACGTAAAATTGGATAGATAGGTAAGAAGAGACCTTAAATATAACTTGAACACTCCAAAACTATTTGTTAGATAGCAAATGTTTTTAATATCCTTAGTAAAGGAGAGAGATGGCAGACATTTGCAGTAGAGATGGCAGTAGACATTTGCAAGAACTGATATGCCTAGTTTGAGATGCATAGTACCCCTAATGCAATGAAATGGAGGGGATAAAACAACTACCTTTACTTTAGAAGAAGTTTGCTATTAGAGATTGAGGAGAGAGTTCTACATAAGGTAATGATGGATATCCTTGAGAAAGTTAAGAGAGCTTGAAGGAAGAAAAGAGACACACAACTGGCATTTGAGGACAACATCTAATTTTGTGGAATGGGGAGAAAAAAATAACATGCAAAGAACCTCTCTGAAAATAAAAGATAGGGGTAAAAAATAAAATAAAGTCTTTGAAAATAAAAAAAACAGAGGTAATTTATAGACTAAGATCTTAGAGAAAACTATGCTTTTGGCAATCTATTTTCCAAAGAGGAATGCTTACACTGCCCCTTCCCCCTCCATCTAACCAATTCCAATCCACCCACGAGGATCAGTGTATATCCTATTTGTGAAGATATCCAATGTTGTATCCTAAGAAAAGCCCTATTTTCTCTTGAGTCAAAAGGGATTCACACCATATATTATCATTTTTTTCCAGCTACGTTGGCCTCTTATAAGCATTCCCCAAATACTTGCTGATGGGTGCCAGGGCAATCAATGGCATTTCTAGAGAGTGTCTGGTCTTGGTCAGCAGGTAGAATACTTTTCTTCTAAGACAGAAGAGACAGGAAGACCTCTAGCTTCAGTATCTAGAACCTATAACTTTTCAAGGGCCTCAAAAATATTTGCTATTATTAATCTCCAAAACATGAGAAGAAAACTTAAGAGTAAAAAATAAAAAATGTTTAGAGAGTCACTAAAGTTATGTCAATTAGTCAACTGCAATTCAAGTATAGTTTTCCACATTCATGTATTAAGTGTGATTGAATTTGGGATATGGATGCACTAAATGCAGGTATAATATTAAAAACACATTTGTTACATGACTTACAGCTGTGCAACCAAGGGTATGCATGCACAGAACCTGGAAGACCTTTGCCCATCCTGAGAAAAGACAACAGCAGGAGTCTGAAACTTCACAGGTTCTCCAAACTGCCCATGTTATTTGCATACATCATTGGAACAAAGGTATGAGTTTATAGTAAAAACTAAGAGAAACTAATCCCACAAAACTATATTTTTTTCCCTTGAGTCTGGTTATTACCTTTGATTCAGCCTTGTTTCATTTGCAGCCAAGACTGATATGAAGGTGAGTCTACCAATCATGTCCTTGACCTTGAGGAACAGAGACTAGTTATTACTGTTCTATCAGTCCAAATCTCACCAACAAGCACTTAAATATTACAAAAAGTTTAAATTTTCTATAAACATATATAGACAGAACAAGCTCTCAACATCCTGCAAAGAATAATTACTATCTTTTTAGAAACAAGCTATAACTTGCCAGACAACTTGCTAGGCAGTTTCAGCCTATAACAAATCTATACACCCAGCTTTATTGTCTTTACAAAATACATTAACAAAATAATAGCAATATGGCTGCTGAAAAGATGCAATGCTTAGATGAAGCCCTAAGGGGATTTTATGAAGTGACACAATCAGATGAAGGTAAGAGGAGCCTATTCCTTAAAAAAAAAAAATCCAATGTAGTAATTTTTTTTATTAATTTCAGATTTTAAAATTATTAAAAATGGGACTACATGCACAAAATATAATCTCATTTATGAAAATGACAGCTCCAAATCCTATTTCAAATCCAATTTTCAATACATGGAAGTTGCTCCATGAGTGCTCCAGGAGCACCTGAGTCATATTAGGATATTCTTGTTAAAATCACCACAGTCTGTGGAAAAAATGAACTTTCTGAAGTACCCCATAAGTGTAAAAATCATAGACTTTTTAAAAATGAACATTCAATTTTCTAAAATATATTGCTGGGGTTTTTTGCTAGCACTGTATATTTAAATAAGACTGCATCACTCTATTGAATGTATATAAATTTGAACTGTATATACTTTTTAATATAGTGTGGTATAATAATTTGATACCTTACATTACAACCATTTCTCCACATATACACCTTTCTCTCTGATTATTTAAAATGAAAAGGTTAACCAGTGTTTTATTGATATTCTCTAAGAAGAAAAAGGCAGAGGCAATTGCCTTCCCTCTCAATCAACTGCTTCCCCGTTATTTTCCAAAAAATTCCATCATGAAATTGCATTTATGAAGTGAATCAGCCATGGAGCGGTGACTATTACAAGAAACCAATGTGAAGAAGCAAAGATAAAGTCTGAACCACATGATCATTTCTAGGGGCAAATATAAGGGTAAATTTAAGTTTTTGAATAGCCAAATATTCTTTCCTCCTCTAGTATGTTCATAATAAAGATGTTGGCTTGGGAGACCTCCTTTTCCTGTAACCAAGCAAAGAATCAAGGATATGTTAGTGTCATCAAACTGCCCTGGAGTTGGCAGAGAGATAGCCATCAGGCAGAGTGACAGAACAGATGTAGACAGAACAAGCCATGAGGTTCAACTGCCATTTGTATTTGCTCCATTGGCAACTTAATGGTTCTCTCTGCAGGTGTCTATTTTGTAGAACGTCTAGTAATGATCTACAGGGTATGTACAAGGTACTCACTGTCCTTATAAAACTTCTAATATGACTTAGTTACTTACACATTTGGGAAGAATTCCATTTGCAAAGACGAAGCTGTTTACATTAGTTGGGTGAGTATGCATTTTAAGGGTTACTTGTTAATGAGAACAAGTAAAATTTTTTTCATTTCAACAACTGACTAGGCATAGGTATGCCGGGACTCTGTACAAAAAGTTCTTAATTAAATCACTGATTTATATAATTCATGTGACTCTCTTGGTGCTGTTTTATTTTGACTATAAAGTTCAGAGGAGCATGCAGGGGGTAGGGGAGAGGTTTATGTGTCCATCCTAAGGATGACATCCCTTAACTTATCCTCTGGCCCAGGTACTTTCCAGGTTCTCTGGCTATCTGCTCTGTGGAGGGAAGGGTGTGTCTGGTATGGTAAACCACTGAGATTTTTCTCTTGTGTTTCATTCAGAGAGCGACAGAGTCAGACTCATTACTTTTCAGTCTTGATTTTGTAATGATTCTCACTTATCTCAGAGAAAGGGTATGGAGGTGGACATAAGAGCAGAGGAGATCCTTGGGTTGCCTAGTTGTATAACACTAATCTATCATGTTCCTTCTCTAGCTTCCAGAATATGCCCAGCAGAATGATTGATTAACCAGGGTGATGGCCAAGCAAAGGGGTGTGGATCAGATGAGGTAAAATCACTTCATAAGACTCTAAATTAGCCAAGATCATCACAGTAGGTTTGGGGGAACCATGCTCAAGTTACTAAAATGAATCCTACTAAAGGACCATTTTTCTATGACATAATAAATGACCATTTCATAAGGTTCAATTTAGGTTAAAAAAGGTTCCCTCCCACATAAGGGTGTTGGGATGGGGTGGATGGTTGGATAGATGTTAGTGGTCCTGATGCTGATCCTTTCTAATATATTCTGTTTTCTCATCAAATTGCAAACGTAATCTGCAAATAATGCTGATTGCAAATAGAAACTGCACAGGTGAAAATTGGCCTAATATTTGGTAGTTTATGGACTACTCTTTCAGTTGAGTCAATCTGACTGAATCTTCACAGCCCTATTAAAACAACTTATTCACAACAGACAGTCAGACCAATGGCACAGAATTGAGTGCTTGGAAATAAAATCACACATACATAATCAACTAATCTTTGACAAAGGAGAGAAAGACTTACATTGGAACAAAGATAGCCTCTTCAATAAATTGTAATGGGAAAATTAGACTAAGACATGCAAAAAAAGTGGACCAAGACAACATCTTATACCTTGTACAAAAACCAACTCAAAATGGATAAAAAACTTAAATGTCAGACCTGAAACCATAACATACATAGAAGAAAACTTGGGAAAAACCCTCCATGAAGTACAATTCAGAAATCCTTTTCTGGAAAAATCTACAGATGGCAAAAAAAAGAAGAAAAACATAAACACATGGGATTACATCAAACTAAAAGGCTTCTGTACAGCAAAAGAGACAACAGAAAACACTAAAAGAAGCTGAACTGAATGGGAAAAAACTTTTGCCCTCCACAAGAGTGATAAGGATTTAATAACGAAGATCCACAAAGAACTCACACACTAAACAAAAGCAAAACAAGAAGCCCAATCAAAAAATGGGGAGAACTAAAAAGACACTTCTTCAAAGAGGAAATACAAATGGCCAACAGGCACATGAAAAATTGCTCAATGTCACTAGCAAAACCACAATGAGATACCACCTTACAACAGTAAGAATGACCCACATCCATAAAATGGGCAACAACAAGTGCTGGCAAGGATGTGGAGAGAAGGGAAAAATCTTGCACTGCTGGTGGGAATGTAAACTGGTCCAACCTCTATGGAAAGCTGTGTGGAGGGCCCTCAAGTTAATGAAGATGATACATGGGTCACCATGTGACCCAGCAGTTGCTCTCTTGGGAATCTACCCAAAGCAGACCTCAATGCTTGTACAAAGAGACACCTGTGCTTGGGTGTTTATTGCAGCACTATTTATAATTGCAAGGATATGAAAGCAACCGAAATGTCCCAAACAGACTGGATAAAAAAGATGTGGTATATATATACACAACTGTAATATTACTCATCAATTAAAAACGACACGTTGGATGATTTTATGATAACATGGATGGACTTAGAAGAAATCATATTAGCAGAAACAAGTCAAAAAGAAAAAGACAGCTACCAAATGGTTTCACTATTACATGGGACATGGGAAAGATAAACAAAGAGCCGTGAAGAAAAGTCAAACAAGCCAACGACCAAATTAAAGTACACAACTCAAAGGGGGGGGGAAGAGGTGGGACAGGGTGCGAACAGTCTGGGAGGGGGGAGGTAAATCCCAGAGATCACAAAGATGTGAAGTTTATATATAAACAAATTATTTAATATTTCAAAAATAAAGCAACCTATTATCACCCCTTGAGACGATTCTATATATTCTCCCATGATGATCCATTCATCTCCAAAGAAGTGTTTGAGGTTGACTGCTTGCTGAAGGACAAATATATCTCAAGGTTTGAGTCTCATTCTTCTTCTATCCCAGAGACATCACTGATTTTTTATACTCATGAACTTCACATTTTCAGTTCCTACATGGACCTATTCCCTAATATCCTCTTCTACTATTTAAATTGCCTACAGGACACTTGATGCTTAGTTTTCCAGCATCACCTCAAACTCAATAACTTTATAGCCAAATTCATCATTTATATTTCCCATCCCCTTTCTCCACAGTGGTTTAAAGTCCTCCTTCTGACTTTTCTGTATTAGCTAATAGCACCAGCATTCTTCCAGTAAACTAGGTTCAATGTTCCCATCAGCATGTACTCCTCCTTCTCCCTTTTCCCCATTTCATCAGCAGTCAAGGCCTTCTGATTAATTCTCTATAATTCCTTCCATTAATGGTATCAGAAAATAGAATTAGTAACTGGATAATTTACCCATATTCCATCAATAGACTGTCATCTCACTAACCCAAAGAATGTACCAATCATTTCCCCCATATTCCATATCATTATTTTCTGGACAGTGCTTTTTGAGTGATAAAAAAACATTAAATTGAAGTATATCAGGTTAAAAAAAAACTAACAAAACATTTTCTAGGGCTTTCTATTTTTTGATTTCTGGTTTGGGAAACTGAGGTAGAGAGGGGTTTTTGTACAGCATAGTTGGTGAGCCATCCTTTAAATTTAAAATAAATAAATGGTAAACCCTAAGGAATTCCAAGGAAGAGTAGAAAACTCTACAGAGGAAGATAGATTTGGTTCTGAGATCCCAATTTGCTGTAAATTCAAACATTATTTTAGCCCTCAGGACAAAGAAAGCAGTACATTGCAACTGTCAAATAACCCCTTCCTCCCTGCCCCAAATAAAACAAAACAAAACAAAAAATACTCCATTTTCTTTTTTTTTTCCTGAGCAGACATAGAGGTACAAATTGCTAATCTCAGAATGGAATGAAGGGGAAAATAATATCAGATTTTAAATAAGTAAACTCAATTCATGAGATGATTGGGACATGGTGCAAAAGTGACCATAGACACAGGAGAAACAGTGGTCACCGTAGAGATACCTAACACTCCCTGGTTTAAGTAGTTTGCTGTAAACTTGTACAGTAATCAAGTACACACACAATGCATATGAAGACTATAAAGACTAAGCACTGGACACTGAGCACTACATTCTGATCTGTAAGTTATTGAGAGCAAAGATGAAGAAGTTCTAAGAACCAGGTATGTTCACGCATGAGTATGGTCTTCATATCCTGGCAATCAGCCCTAAGGGGGTAACAGACCACAGAGCCACAGAGAAAGGAAATTCACAGTAAACAGGCTTGGGTTTTGAAGGGTTTTTCTTGCCAATTACCATATTACTTACTTTTTAAGCTTCAATCTCTTTATCTCTATAAAATAGGAATTAATGATAATGTCTACCACATTATAAGGATTTAATGAAATCATGCATGGAAAGCACTTAGCTTTCATAGGAGCTCAATTACTTACGAATTTTATTAGTGTTCCCATTCTATTTTCATGTTACTTTGTACCAGGAAATCAAGTCAAGTTATGGATGGCACTAACCGCTTATACAATTACCGGTATTTCATAACCAGGATTCATGGACACCCAGTTGGAATATAGATAGAAACTGATGAATGTTGCTTTGTGCTAAATAGTTTTAGGAGGACCAAGCTCTTTTGTGCTTAAAGACAATAATTAAGTGTGTTTGAACAACCTACAACACTTTTTTTGACAAGCTGTCATCTATTTTTTGGCTTATTATATCACTAAACATCCTAATGAAAGCATGATGTTTGTCAGCGCTAAGCCTCAGGATGTGTCATATTTGAGGCAAAGAGCCATGGTTGGTGTCCTATTAGAAGCAGTCCTCCCAATATCTTCTATATGAATGCCAAAGGTTCTCAAGGAAAAGAGGATGATTTCCTAAACAGTCTATTCGAACAGCTGCTAAATCAGTTCAACGGGATAAATGTAACTCAGGAAATAGGGAGCCAGGGTCTTCTCTTGTGTTTCCTTTAGTGAGATGGAGAATATTCTTTTTAGAGGCAGTGTTATGACAGTGAAATATTGATTACCCCAATGCTGTGGGCAAGATATTGGAGGTGAGACCACACATCCCTCAGTATTTCACAAAAAGAGGGCTTACAAGTGGTTAAAGAACGTTTTGTAAATTATAAATGCAGATAGATTATTTATTGTTTCAGAGAGCAGAATTGGTTAAAGTTAAATGAGCAGTTAATGGGTTACTTTGTGATTTATCTTTGTATCATCATTTGAACGTGGGTACATGCATTTCCTTCAGTATTCTGGAAGGCAAGATGGTTTCAGTTTTGACATTTATTGTTGTTATTGTTGTTTCATTAGTAACCAATGAATCATTGCTAATGAATTAGCAAAGGAACTAGTAACATCTGGGTTCTTTTCCACTAACTAGCTCAAGTATAGAATACTTTGTGTATGCAAGAAAAAAATTTAAACCCATTTCTTCTGCCATCAGTTCACACCAGATTGTTCCTTCACCATCTATGGTGAAATAAAGACAAGGCTGAAGAAGGAGCTTAGGAGAAGCTGGGGGAGTGTAGTGGTGGTTACAGCCTTCCCCTATTCCTATCTAATGGAGGAAGGAGCTCCAGTAAATACATCAAATCAACACCACAACTCTCATTCCTTTGTGTTTTTATATACAACTTCTTAAATTAGCTTTAAGATCCCTGAGGGTAGGAATCAGGTCTATTTTCAAACTGTGTTCAGGATCTAGCACCTTGCTTAATCAATGTTAAATAGTAACAGTGCATTTTAATTGGCCTACTTTCAGAGCATCAGATTAAATTATTCTGCTAATTAATTGGTTGATCTCATATTTCACTTATACTGTCAGGTTATTATTTTCCCCTTTAGGGCTCAAGACACTACTGACAGTTCAAATACTTCTTCATTAATTACCATGTCTTAGATTCCACATAATCTTATTATAATTATTTTGATATCATATTTATTGAAGACTACTATGCATTAGGAGTGATTAGAAACAGAATTAGTATCAACTCTTCTCACTAATACACAAATAGGACATTGCTCGAAAGGCCAGAGGAAGGTGTACTTGGCTTGGCAGAGGGGAGTCTTCAATTAGATTTCATTGGTAGACAATAAACCAGCTTGATGTAAGTGATCGATAAACATAATATTGGATCAAGTTTCTTTCTTGCAGCCAAACACTTCCTGTTAATTCATTCATCCTGTCTTGCCTAGGTAACTATGTTATATAACTAAACCAATCAGTATATTTCAGAGGAAACTAGACAAAGTTACAGCTTTCTACAAAAAAGGAGAATAGTTTGGAAATCAGCACAGCTCAAATGGTAAAAAGAACTGTAAGCATTGAGCCTAGAAAAGAGATTTGTGGTGACACAAAAAACTTCATGCAACACTTAAGAATAAGAGGTGTGCTCATTTCATAACAATGTCTAATGGGTTGATGTTACAGGGAAAGAAAAAATTTTGGCCGGGCATGGTGGCACATGCCTGTAAGTGGCAGCCTAGGAAGCTGCGGCCAGGGCCAGGGATCATGGTTTGAGTCCTGCCAGGGGCATGTAGAGAGACCTAGTCCCCCAAAAATAGCTGGGCATGGTGGTGTGCGCTTGTAATCCCAGCTACCTGGGAAGCTGAGGCTGCGGATTGGTTGAGTCTGTGGTACCACGGGCAACGTAAGCTGGTGGTTCCACAGGCAAAAATAGTGATATCTAGTCTCAAAAAAAATTTTTTTGTATGTGAGAAAAAACTAAATAAAACGTTCAAATAATATATATCTTAGGGACCCTCATACAGATAGCCTGTTTCCAATTCAAAGATGTGTTAAAAAGATTGGAGTTCTAAAATCCAACAAATAATTGGACTGTATACTAAATGAGGTGTATATTTAGAAGAGCAAATCAAAGCAGGGCTACTTAACAAACTTAGAATGTGTGTGGGGGGAGGGTGTGCATAGGTATGCACATGCACGACGCGTGAATGCACGCTTCAGGACAGCAAAAGAAAAATCAGCAGTCAAACCACTGTGTGGCAGATGATGGTAAATGTGCCCATCTGGCAGGAGGGTAAAGTCAGAGAGGTGTCGTGGGCCTGATCATGGCAGGGATTTATGGGGCAGGGTGGAGAGTTAAGATTTTAATCTAAGTGCAGAGAGAGACTTTGGAGGTTTTAAGCAGAGAAGACATGATCTGATTTGCATTTTTGAAAGATCACCCTGTCAGTTGTGTGGAGAATGGATTATGAGGAGGAAAGGAATGGAGGCAGGGAGACAAGCGCCGAGACCACTGGAGTGACATAGGTGAGAAATGTGGTCTACAGAGCTGGGGAAAGTTCTAGAGGTGGAGTTTCTGCCAGATAAGAAGTGATGGATGAGGGAATGGGTAGGAGGTGGTGCCAGTCTCTAAAGGATGCTTTAAACAGGAATTTTTCCCTAAAAGGGGGCTTGGAGATAATGGCTGCTGAAGGCCCTTTCAGCCTTAAAGTTATGTAATTTATGGTGTTTGTTGGATGTGGCAATTCCACACCCTCCATCCAATCTTTCTACTAACATGGAAGCACTTGTATGAGTACCAACCATGATCAGGAGACTGAAAGAGAACACATCTCTCGAGGCAGAGATGTTCCAGTTTTCTCTTTATTGTAACTAGTGCCTTGTCTGGTATCTGGATAATCATCAGAACCCAGCAATTTTTGGCAAATGAAGAAATGGAAAAAAGGTTGAAAAATACGTAAGTGTACGTTTTGTAAACTTGTAGTTGACACTTAAACCAGTTCACCCCCGCAAAAATCCAACTTGCTCTTGGAATTTAAGTTTTGCTTGGTGACAACATAGAGATTAAAGGGTGACTCACACATGCAGGTGTTGAAGATTAGCAATTAAAATGGGTCAAAAAGCTCCTCTGTCAAATCACAAGTCTTGAAGTTGTCTTTTCTTATATTCATGCCAATTCTTCCAAGTGACAAATTAAAAATAAAAACAGGAATAAATACCAAGCTAATCTCAAGTACAGCCATTTGTATAGCATGCTAAAGCTTTAAAATGCACATCCTATGTGGATACTAGGGAAGACCTCTGCAGAATTGCACTGTTAATCACAGGGTCTAGGTCTGGACAAATAAGTCTCAGGAAGTGTTGATGGGTTTCTGAAGTCCAAGTTCATTGAGTATGAGTAGGTACCAAGTTCTACAGTCCACACTTGAAGAGGTATCCAACTCTGCCTGCACCATCCCTTGTTCTTGTGATTCTTACAGGAATTGGTCTCACCTGTCAAGGTATGTATCTGCCTTGAAATTCTTCAAGGTATAGTTCTGTTACATGTAACTTCCTGGTAGGTTCCAGAAGCCCAACAATGGTCTTTCTGATGTTTTTCTGTGACCACTCTTGTCCCTGTCCTTCCTTTACCTCACCTGATTCCCAGAGTTTATTTACCCTTCTTGAAATTTGGAGGCAGAGAGGAAAACAATAGCAACCCAACACTAAACCAAACACAACAAACAGAAGGTGTTGCCAAGGCAACGGGACTAGAGAGTTTCCATGTAGCCATCATAGGGTGAAGAGAATTTCAGATGCAAGGGAATGAGGAGCAGGGGACACCTCTGGGAAAACACTGACCTGTCAAGGAAGCAAGACCTGCCATCCCTAGTATATGTTTGCAGAAGCCCTGTAAGCAAGCAGGTTAAGTAAACTCCACAGGAATTCAATAGATCCTGTGTGACCAATGTGACTGCAGGTGATGGGTGATGAGAACATGTGTGCTTTGGGGTACAAGCAGAGGAGAGACTTCAGGGCAAGGAGACATAATGTATGGGGAAGTTTTGAACCTCTGTGTATGCTATAATAGGGGCTGATGGTCTTTATTTCTGCAATGCCTTTTGTCCAGGATCCTGCAAGTCCAGCACAGACATTACCTCCCTAGGCTTCCACACACCCTGGTGAGCTGATGATCAAGGACAGGAATTATTTTACAGATAGGAAAACTGGCACTCAAAGCAGCATATGTGCCAAGGCCCCTTCACAAGGCTGCAGCACAGCCAGAAACAGGATACAGGTAAAAATAACAACAATAAGTTCCATGTTTTTTATTGCTTCTTAGCATCTTCCCTGCTGGATTGAGATCTATTTCACAAAATGAGTACAAACAGCCAAAGTCTCTCTTTCTTCCCCACATGGTGAGTTGCACACCCTAAAAGCAGTTGTTTGAGCCCCTGACACTATGGGCTGAGGGGGGGGTCAAATGGGCATTGGGACATTCATCCCATTAAAACTCTTCCAGACAGCTCTGCAGCTGCTCTGGGTTTTACTCTCCTGGTTTAATGGAAGTAATTTCAGGGCTTTCATCTGGGTACTTCCCAACCATGAGGATTCTCAATGAGGGCATCGTAATCAATCAAACAAATGTTTATTGATTGCCCACCATGTTCAGGCCTGGTGCTCTGACTGAATAACAAATGTTACATGTGGTACTCACCTGCAAAACCCCTCTGTACCTTCTACAGAAGAAGTACTAAGAATGTATAGTCAACAAGAAACAAATGGACAGAATGTGAAAATTAAGGGATCCAAACCAAATGGTGGCAGGTAACACATGGAAGGAGAGTGACAGCCTTGATGCAATGGACCTGTGCCCACACATGCCAGGTACCCTCCTCAGGTTCTTCCATGATAGGACTTCACACGCTGTAAGTGGAGATGTCTGTTCATTACCTTCACAGCCCAGCTCCTTCACTACAAGCAGGTATAGTGATCTATTATTACTGCATTCCCAATGCCCAGATAGCTCTGTGAGTGGCACTCAGAAGATGACCCATGATGAATGAATGGATAATGGATGAATCAGTGACTGAACAGATGCCCCAAGATAACAAGAACACCATCCAATGCTCTTATACCAGGAAGAATTCATAAGTAAGATTTGAGTGAGTGAGACATCTAAGTTCCTGGAAAGCACAAGAAGGCCACAATGTTAGCAGTCTGAGTTCCAGTTTTCCACCTACTATCCTGATTGCCTGAGTTAAAGCACTATATCTGTTTATTCATTTATAAAATGTGAATGAAGTAATTATATTTACTTCAGTAGTTGTGGTAAGGGTGAAATTAAATCATGCATGCAAAAACACTTTGTAAAGTGTAATGCAGTGTACAAATCTCGGTCGCTAATGCCATCAGTCGTGTCAGTTAGCATCTCATTAATTTATGCCACTCATTACATACCTTTCCCATCTAAGTACTATTGTAAATCACAGGGCATTGGAGACTGAATGGCCTCACCTTAAGGGCAAGAAACTAGAGTTGATACCAGGATTTTTCTCAAGTTCCAAGGGCAGGTGTGGAGCCATCTGCCTGCGCTTAGGCCTCCTTGGTCTAGAGCATGGAAACCAAGAGGTTGTCATTCCCTCATCTTTGCACCTTAACTCAGTATCACCACCTCCAAGCAAAACTGGAGACATATCTTTAGTTGTTCCTTGTCTCACTCAAGGCTAGAGGTTACTCCTCTTTCCTGAAGACATGGCAGCACTTGGCTGATCTCCCAGGACCTCAAATCCTTTCCCCATCAAAACAATCTGGACTAAGACATTAAATCATCTCTCCCAAGTGCCATCTGACCAGGTGATTGCTCTTCTCAGACACCTGAAGTCATTTCTGATTGCTTCTTTTCCTGAAGGCCCCCTTGTGGAGTTTGAATCTCCTAACAATTCCCTCCACACTTGCAAAGCAACCAGGTGAGTGGGGTGAGACAAAGTCAATTAACACAGCATCTACCAGTTCTTTGCATAGTTCCAAGCCTCTACTAGATCCTCAATAACGACCAGGTTGGATTAGAGGAATCATAGTGAGCCCTACAAAGGCACCACCTTTCCAACTTCCCCTCTCATTCATTACACATAAGCTCACAAATTCCCAGCCCAGCCTTATAGCCACAACTGCGGGGCTATATACTAGACACTGATATAGGCAGCACTTCCAGCTGGGATATTGATTCATGATATTTATCCTTCTTCCCTCTCCTTGTCCATTGGTAGTTGTCCTCTTATTTGGCCTTCACCTGCCTTCTCCAGCTTCGTAGTGGGGACCCCTGCTTACTTACCCATCCCACATACGTTTCCCCAGTCTGTCATACTTCATACATTGTGATTGCCATCAGGCCCACAGACTCTCTCCAGTCCTCCTTAGCAAACCAGGGCCCTTACAATTTGGAACTGTGCTCAGAGGCCTCTTCAGCAGAATGACTTCCCCACACATCCTCATGTGGTCTAGTTTAAAGGGGGTTCTCAGAGGGATTCAATAAGTACTGGGTGCCTATTACAGATAGGTCTCAGTTCAGGTGCAAGGAGATGACATGGTGTGTGAGCTAAAGTCTGTACCTCTAGGAGACTCTCCAATGTAGTTGGTGACAGAAGACTAAGAGAGTTAAGTGGTTGACAAGGTCCATATAGCTGCAGGCATTTTTCTCCTCCCTTGAATATGATCTTTTTACGGCATGAGCTGGCTGCCCACTGGTTGTTTCTGTCTGTGTCCCTTTGCACTGTTTGTTTGTAACAGTCACTGAATGTGTCACTTATGCTCAGAGGTATTTCTGTACATATATTTTTTATGTATGCCCAATTTCTCCCAACAGAATGTAAGCTGGAGGGCTGTGGTAATTAGACCTTTCTATCACTCTACAGACTGCTACATGCAGTGACTTTTGGGAAGTGCTAGTGACAGAAGCTGGCTGAGAGAGGCCATTTGGCCCAGTTTCCTACCCCCTACCCTCTGACACATACAGACAAACAGAAATCTGGAAATATTAAGCTCAGTTAGAATCACAATCCCACCTCTTCCACAAGCCTGTTAATCAGTATCTTGTCAGCAAGGAATGAGAAGGGAAGGTGATAGAACCAGGTGCCAGGGGTCATAAAACCGGCCGACCCACTCATACTGCAGCAGTTCTACAATTTTGTCACAGAACAGCACTGACTCACTCCCTCCATTCTCTTTTAAATTCCTTCAGAATCTGCTTTCTTCTATACTTTTTGCATGTGACCTATGCTACCTCTTAATGTTAATTCATCCAATCATCATTAAGGTGAGTTTGTTGAATATATTTCTATACTGCATGCTGAAATTAAAATACAGAGCTTGACTTGTCATAGTCTTGGCTCTTAAAGTGTTGTCTAAAAAAGAAAACAGGCAGAAATACAGGAAATCATAAAATTCTGAAGTGAAGGTCAGAAAAGGGATAGGCGAAGACCAATAGAGTATGTAACACAGAGAAGACAGGTTGCTTTGAGAAAATGAACAGTGTTTTCCCAGAGTGAGTAGGTATTGAGTGAGATGCAGAAGGAAGGAGAGATTACCAGCAGATATGAGGATTTATAAGCCCATATAACTATTTTATGCTGATATCTTGTATCACCAACTACATCATAAGGCCTGAGCAGGCAGGAACTAACATCTACATACCATTTCACTTCTTAGGTGCTAAGCCAAAACCTGTCTGTTACTGTACTCAATACATACCAGTTACTGCTAAGAGAATCCCATTTTGATGTATTGCGATTATCAAATTCTGAGAAATATTTCTAATCTTCAAAAGGGTTATCTTGCTAGTTCACATGACTTGGTTGACAAGTTAGCCATGACGTGCCCATTACGGGGAATCCCATCATCCTTTCTTCCCTAGATAATCTAGTACAGAATTTGACTTTTCCAGTCTGACCATTCTCCTGGACACTGTGTTTGAGAGATAGTGAGGGTTAGTCAATTAAGTTACATCAAAGACTGTGTGGAAACATAGGTGTCACCCTTCTGGTGGGGCTCCATCATTTGTAGAGGTTCAAAAAAGCACCTGAACACTCTAGTTTCTTTTCAGATCATATAAATCTTTTGCCTTTCACAAAAAAGCACCTGATGGACTCTATTTGCCCTCAATTTAGAGAACCTGTTCATAACCACCTCTATTCTATCTTTATTCTATGATGAAGGTAAGAAGGTAGGGTGTGTGTTGGTCACATTCAGATAGTGTTCTCTAACTGATGGAAGCATAGAAAAGAAAATATTAGGATAGATGTTTTCCCAAGGTCAAAAACCAAAGGTGAGGAGGTGATTAAGGAGTCTTAAAAATGTCCAGAAAGTGAGGTAGGGCAGAGAAGTTTATCAGTGACATAAAACCAACCAAACCAGTTGCAAAGTTCCACAGTAATTTCATCAAGGAACATAAAAATATGCCCTTTGCTCTGATAAATGCAGCTCTTTTCTTTTAACACTGCCTGACTATGTCTATGCAGGCATCTTTCTCTGTTCTATTTCTTACTAAATCTTTAAATTTCAGCCTTTGCCTGTTTGTGTCTATGCAAACATCTGTTTTTCTTAGTAAACTCGCATACTGCCAAAGGGGAACTCTGTTGAAATCTTTCTCAGAGGGAACCAAGAAGCCCACTCACCTAGCCCCAACATCTGAAGCCCATTAGAGTCAGTGTCCCTAGACAGATCTGGGAAATAGGTTAGTGAGAAGCAAACAGTTGTCAGAGTGGCATCAGGATCTCACCCATATTTCTGAACACATTCTTCGGGGCTCGTTTCTAGGACTCACTGCTTGGAAGTCACACCTTGCTCCATTCCCAACCAGCACAAACCACTCAGGTGATCCACTCACAGATCAATCATGCAAACTTTGGAAAGCACAGATTTAAAACTGATGACTTTCTGAAACTGTCTGGAGAGTGTAAATAACTAATACTGCAAGTAAAACAATCTATCTGAAGAGTTGGATTTTAGCTCTTAGGAGATTCTACCCATACATTGCTCCAGTCTCTTATGGTTAAAGTCTTTGCAAAGTCATCTTCAATTAAACTAGGAAATTTATTGAGAGAAATGGAAAAGATATACAGGGGCAGCTGGGAGTGAACAGAAGTAAATGAAAATTAAGTGGACTTACTATATTCTATTTACATCCAGGATGGTATTTTTCTGAATTATTATAGAACACAGCAAACAGTAAGATAAAAATTAAAACAAAATTTAAAAAAGGAAAAGAGAAAGCAAAGGAGGTTTAAAAGCTAAACAAATCTATACCAGATAATTAGAGACCAGATCCTTTGAAACATGATAAAGACCACTAAAAGCAATAACAAGAAAAGTTAAAATTTCTGCTAACATTTCAAATGATCTAGTAGAAAAATAAGGCAGAACAAAACAATTGGTTAAAAAATAAAGAGAAATTCAGCACTAGCAAAGTAAGATATAGCATGAAGGTTAAAAGACATTGAATTATGATAAAGCTGAAGTGCAAAGATGAATTTAGGAAATGAGGCTAAGAATCAACAGAACAGGGGTATATGTAGAGAGGCTGAGGAAAGGCAGAAGAGAGAAAGGAGGAATAGCACTGGTGGGAGGAAAACAAAAATAGCATTTGCAGGCAGGTCTTATACCCTCTGACTGTAACAGGGTAATCCCCAGAGAATGGGGAACTTTCAGGTTCCCTGCCCCACCCTAAAGAAGGATTGATTGAGCAGGGAAGGGGAGTTAAAGAAGACAGAGAGAAGGAGGGAAGAAGATCAAGAGGAATGCCTGTAGGAGGCCCTTTGAAGCAAAGACAAATGAGGAGGCTGTGCATGCTTTTCAGGCTTAGACTTGTACCAGGGACTTTGGAACCATGGAAGGAGACTCTTAGAAGAAACATGGGTGACAGTTGCATAGAGAAGCTGAAAATGGTAGCATTTATCTGGATTTTGATTTGATCTTTTCCTTTCAGATTTGCCTGGTTCCTTCTGGTTCTTTCTCATGGTTCCCTACCGGAAGTTACCTTAGGCTTGTGGCAATTTTGGGGGCCTCAGCTGCCTACTTTGGGCTACTTTGTTTGGCTGGATTTTGTCCACGAGGGGATGGGTAACTGGGTGGCTGATATGGACACTTAATTTACTTAATCTGGGTGCTTTCTCTTTCTCTTCTCTCTAGTACACACTAACTGTCAGACGCTAATTGTATGAAAGTCCCTTTCCATTAAATATTTGTTTCAACTTCCAATATCCCTTACATTTGACCCTTCCTTCTTTGTGGTCATTTACTAAACTCAGTCCTAGTTTGGTCTTTTAGGGTCAACCAGATGTCCCCAGGGCATATATTTCAGGTCCCTGTAAACCAGGCAAACAGTTTCTGTTTTCTCTGAAGATACTGTCCTTTGATCTTAATCCTAACCAGCTGTCTCAGGACCTTGATCACCAAGGAGAGCAGGAGACAGTGTGTATAGGGAAGCATAACTCTGCCACACCCAAAATGTATATTTTGGCAAGGCAGGAGCTCTGAAAGCTGGGTGGAAGTTCGTTTCTTTATTATTATTTTTTTGTATATTTATGTATAAACTTCTCTATAAGGGCCTCTGAAAAAGACCAAACCTCTTTATTTCTTTTCCAAGGAGAAGGTAGAACTAATTTGCATGCCCATTTTTATGCACCTTCCCCAGTAAACCCCTTAATGAATTTCTCCTTCCTTCCTCCATCTCCCTTCCTGCAGATTTTAAAAAAATTTATTTATTATTTTTTTTTAAAGTAGGTTTGTTATTTTTGCCTGTGGAACTGCAGGCTCACATTGCCTGGGGTGCCACAGACTCAAGCAATCCCCAACCTCAGCTTCCCAGGTAGCTGGGATGACAGGTGCATGCCACCATGCCCAGCTATATTTTTTTGGAACTAGGTCTCACTACATGCCTCCAGTGGGACTCGAACCATGATTCCTGGCCCCAGCCATGGTTTCCTAGGCTGCCACTTACAGGCATGCACCACTATGCCCGGCCCCTGCAGATATCTAAAATGACAGAGTTACAAGGATGAGTCTTGCTGAGCCTTCCCCAAATATAAGAGGTGTGCACTATTAGACATCTTTTTTACTTTTGTTCATTATCAATATGTCTGATGCTTGTTTGGTACTTTGTCAGTATAGAAGACCCCACAAGGGAGGGGATGCTTTCCTCTGTGTCCTACACTCCCACACAAATCTATCCTGGCTGCTAGAAAAACAAAGCAAAACATAGCACTATAGAGAATGAGAGGATAGCATTGTTACCTAGTGAGGAGAAGCCAACTCTTTGAAATCAAGATGCTTTGGGTGGACGTAAAGTCCCCACTTTGCTTTTGCTCTTTACCCTCAACTAATTCTATGAAATGTGGAGACAGCACCATGGAGGATTGATGCTGGCTCTACTAACACAGAGAAATCCTGGGGAATGAGTGATGTCCATTCAAGCTTTCATGCCTGACATACTTCCTGTCTCCTTGTTTCACTAAAAAGTTCCCAGACCTCAAGTGATGGCACTCTAAGCACTGCAGTGAAGCAGGATACATCTGTTATGCTGCAAGTGACAACACAGAGCAATTTTCATGTTGCTTAAAGCACACGAAATGCCAGTCTGGTAGTACAACAGCTCACAAAACCTGTGCATGGATGTGATGCTGGAAGAGCAGATTAGCCCCAAAGTACGATATCTCCTTCTAGACAAACTAAACTTGTGGACAGAGCAACTAATTAGGTACATGTGCTGAATCCAGAGGGACAGTCACTTTTTTTTTTCCCTCGGTGACCTCACGCTAGATGAGAAAGATGTAATATAATGTATACAACCATGAAGTATTGTCTTAGGGAAAGGGATCCATGAAATGGGCCCAGTGTGTGAGTGAAATAAGAGAACAGATGGCTCCAGTGTAGGCCAACATGTGCCACCATGCTTGCTTGGGCAGCCAGGGCCCCAGAGCATCCTCTTGATAAATGCTGACCCCTTCTGGAGATCAAGGTCAGGGTGGGGGAGGGAAGAACTTTGGTTCAGTCATTAATTTATTTATTTCCACCGCACTGGATTCGTTTTCTTTCAGAGAAAGCTTGAGAATCAGTAATCAGTGTGTTGGGTTATCAATTGAAGGCTCACAGCTTTACCAATCAACAGAAAAGCAGTCACTGGAGGAGTGAGTTAGAAGTAGATTATATCTTTTTTATTATTTAAATAATTTACATATGTATTTCACATCATTGTGATCCCTGGGGGTCACCCAGCACCTCCCCTCTCTGGCCATTCAACTGGTTCCCCCCCACTCCCAGTTGTGTACTTTCGTTTGGTTGTCCATGTATCAGTGAAACCATTTGATTTCTGTCTTTTTCTTTCTGACTTATTTCTGCCATTAGGTGCATTAATATTACCAAAACCCATCAAATTTGTCATTTTTAATTGATGCATAATATTCCATTGTGTATACATACCACATCTTTTTCATCCAGTCATGTGTCTTGGGATTTTTGGATTGTTTCCATGTCCTTGCATTATAAATAGTGCTGCAATAAACATCCAAGCACAGGTGTCCCATTGTACTCACATTGAGGTCTCCTTTGGGTAGATTCCCAGAAGAGCGATTTCTGGGTCAAAGGGTAGTTTCATTTTCATTAGTTTGAGGGTCCTCCACACTGCTTTCCATAGTGACTGAATCAATTTACATTCCCACCAGCAGTGTAAAATTGTTCCTTTCTCTCCACATCCATGCCAGCAGTTGTTGTTGTCTGTTTTTTGGATGTGGGCCATTCTTACTGGTGTAAGTTGGTATCTCATTGTGGTTTTGATTTGCATTTCCCTGATTGCTAGTGACGTTGAGCAGTTTTTCATGTGCCTGTTGGCTATTTGTATTTCCTCTTTAGAGAAGTGTCTTTTTAGATCTTCTTCCATTTTTTAACTGTCCTTTTTTTTTTTTTTTTGCTTTTTGTTAAGTTGTGTGAGTTCTTTGTGTATCTTTGTTATCAGACTCTTATCACTTGTATGGAGGGCAAAATTGTATTCCCACTTGGTTGGGTTTTGTTTTTGTTTGTTTCTTCTGTTGTCTCTTTTGCTGTACAGAAGCTTTTTACTTTGATGTAGTCCCAACTGTTTATGTTTTCCTTCATTTTTTTTGCCAGCTACAGATGTGTCCCAAAATGGATTTCTGAATTGTAACTCATGAAGGGTTTTGCCCATGTCTTCCTCTATGTATTTTATGGTTTAAGGTCTTACATCCAGTTGTTGTCTTTTCTTATATCCTCAAGCCTTCCTTTCCCCAGCAATACCCTTATCTACCTTCCAGGATAGTACAGGTTCACTCAGAATTTCAGAGGTGCACACCATGGCCCTGGGTGGGCCTTATTTGAGGTAATGATACTCAAGTCTCTGCTGATGAGACACAATTATATCTTCTGATTGGAGGTTGGCACATATGAATCTGAAATATGCCAAGTTTGACAACACCTCCATTTTCCTGTCTAGAACCCAGTCTGAGTCTTCTTAGTGAATGAGGAATCCTACGTTTCTTGGTCTCAGAATTAGAGAGCCAATGAGAGATGAACTCAAAATGACTCACCTCCCAACCTCTCAAGACTCAATTTGGACACATCCCTAAATTCTATCTATAGAATTTTCCTGAACCTCTACTGTATGTCTATGATAACATCTCCAGCATCCATGATTAGACTTTTGTGACTATAGCCTTTTACATCCTCGATTATTAATTACTTCATGCATTTTGACTCACAGATTTATTTTTTTGTTTTCTCTGAAAGCACTTAGCTTTCTTTTCTTTACAAATCCACTCTTACGGAAACACTGAGTGAGGTGCTATACTTCTCACAGGTCCAAGTATATAGTCCTTCCAAATATAGGGATTTTTCACCAGTAGAAATAAATCATCAGGTACCATCTCGGCAAAAATATTTTAATGATCAAGTTTCTTTTACATACATACTGACTTAAGGGTGGTGAGGTGAAGAATGGAGATTCTTAATTCATAAACATAATGAGGGGGTAGAGGAGAATTGGGGAAAGATCAAAAACTAACATGCAAATTAAAAAATCTGTGACTATGGAATAAAATGTTCAGACTAGGTAGACACTAACTCAAACTCTCTTTATTAATTCTCAGTATTTTTTAAAAAGTTGCATCATTGTGGATCATGTTTTAGAGTTAGTGAAAATTTAGGTTTCCATAGTGAATGAATGACAAGTCAACAAGGGAAGATCTTTTCAGAAGCAGTGGACTACATCTACTGAACTATGTTTTTATTTTCAAAGAAAAACCTCAATTTACTTTTACTAGTAGGAATCAGCTAGGGAAGCTGTGCAGGATGGGGATATTTATTTTATTTTCAGATACATGCATTATGGAAAGAGTCCACAAGAGAACTATGAATGCTACCATCATTTTTAAAGGTGCCATCAGAATGGACTATGGGACTTGATAATAGATATGTATGTCCTTCTAGGTATACTACTTATGAACAATGTGACATGAATTGAAATTCTTCATGCAGATTGCCTTTATAGCTGTTTGTAAATTGAATGTTTCTGTTTTCTCTTAAATCTTCATTTCCTAGGTGCCTCTCCAAAAGGTTTTTCTGTTCTTACCGAACATCTAATGGGCATGCAAGTAACTACAACACAAACTTGACTCCTAGAATTTATAGTTGGAGGAAGATTAAGCAATATCCTTGTAACCTAATTCTTATTCTATAACATTGTTTTTATTCTCTCAGATTATGAAATTGACATATGCTCATTTTTCAGCAGTGTGAAAAACAATATGAAAATAAAATAAACCCATAATTCAATAATCAGCACTTTGTAGTTTTGTTAGGGGGACATTGTCTATATGAGTATTTGTATATATCTATACATGTACATACACTCAACAATACATTTTTTTAAGTTTATAAAATTGAGATTATAAGGCCAGTTTTTAATAATTGCATGATGTAAAATTTCCCATCTCAGTGAAGGTCCTTTAAAAGTCAAATATTAAAAAATAACTTATTAAGGTGAAATTCATATAACAAAATTAACCATTAAAAATAAATAAGTTAATGCTTCTTTGTACATTTCTGATGCTGTATATCCATTATTTCTATGGCATTTCAAAACATTTCTAGAACTCCAAGATGACACCTTTCACCCATTAGCCATTTAACCCATTCTTTCCTCCTGTGTGTTCCACTTTTTCCTGCACCTGGAAACCACCGTTTCCAGCTGCATTCTGTCTCTGAATTCACGTATTCTTGGCATTTCATGTATGTGGAACCAATCAACATGCAACTTTTTGTGTCTGGTTCCCCTTACTTGGAGGCATTGTTTTAAAGTTTATCCTTGTGGAAGCATGTACTTCTTTTTTTATTGCAAAATATTCCAATATATACCACATTTACTCAATTCATTAATTCATTTAGAATATTTCACCTTGTCTGCCTATTTCCAATTCTTTGACTTTACACATAGGAGGGAAATTGCAGGGTCCTATAGTAATTCTATATTTCACTTCTTAAGGAAATGCCAAACTTTTTCCATAGTTGTTGGGTCATTTCATATCTCCAGTAGCAACACACCAGATTTCCAATTTCTCTACATCCTCACGAGCACATGCTATTTCCTATTTTGTTGTTTTTTAAGAAATGATTATAGCTATTCTTTACAGTGAGAGTGAAGTGGCACTTCACTGTAGTGTGCACATTTTTAAAAATATGTTCAGCTTCTTCCATGACATATCATCCAGTCCCTGCCCTGTTGTTGGCATTTAGCCTATTTTGCAATTGCTCCTATTACATATGGCCATGTGATGAAAGAAGTTTTTATACAATACAAACATCTTTAATTACATCTCATTATTTCCTTAGTAAAAATTCCTGAGTTAGTTATATTCTTTGAAGGTGAAAAGGGTGAGTTAACAGGAACTGAGATGAGAACTTGGCTAGCTGGTACTCTGGTACTCAACCAGTGCCTCCTCCTGATTCTTTTTTTTTTTTTTTTTGATAATATTAAGTCAGTATTTTATATGTCAGATATATAGCAAATTAGGAGGAATGCAGCTCCAAAAAGTGAAATCTTCAGTTGGCTCTGTGGAACTGATAATACCAAAGTCACTGCTAATACTACTTTCATTCATCTATGTTGCCTTAATAGAAGGGAGAAGAAACACAGCAAAACTTGACACGCTCACATACACTTGTGCAGCATATACTGCCAATGATTTTATATGCATCGCCTTCAACAAACTATGTTCCATCAAGTCCATTTGAGTTCCAAACTCCTGGGGCAGGGGAAGGGATGGTTTCTGCTCCACATAGTGGATTGGACCCTTTTCTGTGGGTTCGCTTTTCCCTCTTTACAAAATTCTGGGGTTGGGTAGGAGATGACATGTAGATTCATGCAGTCATTGGTAGATCTCTATTCAAGTGGCATTTTCAATGAGGTTAGAGCTGCTAAGAAAGCAAGATTCAATGATACATTTTGAAGTTTTTAGAGAGAGAGCCCAAAAAGAAATATATCCAGTCACATACAGTGCATAAAACTACAGTCTGTTTCCCCTCTAATTGGTAATAAATGTAAATGTTTAGTTATGCCTGACTAGGGAGCTATGAACAACACATCTGTCTGACTTTTTTCAGTCTTCACAAGGACTGCCATATTTATACCATCTGTAGCTGGTGGAGGAAGAAAGAGACAGCAAGAAAGTGAGACTGAATTTCAGAAAATGGCTTTTGCTGAGATTGCACAGGAAATTGACTTAACAAATATTTATTGAGCATTTATTATGGCCTAGGCATCAGACAAGAAAAAAAGATATGACTGATTAGAAGGAAATAATTATCTTCCCTTCCCACGTTTTCAATTAGTATGAAATCATGGGGGTCAGATAAATGGAGATATGTCAGATTTGCTACCAAAGACAAATGCTGGAGAATTAGGTTTAGGTGGAGGTAAGAATGAGTTTATTTCTCATATATATATATGTTTCACATCTTTGTATTCCATGGGGATCATCCACCACCTTCCTTTCCTGACCACTCATTCCCATCTCCCTCTTCCTCCTCCAGTTGTGTTATTTTGTTTGGTTGTTAGCTTGTTTGAACTTTTCTTGGCCTTTCAATTGTTTTTCCTGTGTCCCATACAGTAGTGAAACCATTTTGTTTCTGTATTTTTCCTTCTGACTTGTTTCTACTAATATGATTTCTTCTAGGTATATTCATTTTATCATAAATTCATCAAATTTGTCATTTTTAATTCATGAGTAATACATACTACATCTTTTCCATCCATTCGTTTGTCTTGGGACATTTGGGTTGTTTCCATGTCCTTGCAATTATAAATAATGCTTCAATAAACATCCAAGTACAGGTGTCCCTTTGTATAACTATTGAGGTCTCTTTTGGGTAGATTCCCAGAAGAGTGATTGCTGGGTCAAATGGTAGTTCCATTTTCATTAGCTTGAGAGTCCTCCACACTGCATTCCATAGTGGCTGGACCAGTTTACATTCCCATCAGCAGTATAAGAGTGTTCCTTTTCCTATGCATCCACACCCGCACTTGTTACCCATTTTTTGATGTGGTCCATTCTCTGGTACAAGGTAGTATCTCATTGTGGCTTTGATTTGCCTCTCCCTGATTACTAAAGATATTGAGCATTTTTAATGTGCCTGTTGGCCATTTGTATTTCTTCTTTGGAGAAGTGTCTTTTTAGTTCTTCTCATTTTGTGATTAGACTTTATGTTTTGTTTTTGCTAAGTTGTGTGAGTTCCTTGTGGATCTTTGTTATTAACCCCTTGTCACTTTTGTGGAGGACAAAAAAATTTTTTCCCATTCTGTTGGGATTCTTTTTGTTTTGTCTGTTGTCTCCTTTGCTGTACATAAACATTTTTGTTTGATGTAGTCCCAGCTTTTTATGTTTTCCTTTATTTTTTTCCTATCTGTAGATGTGTCCAGAAAGGGATTTCTAAAACATAATTCATGGAGGGTTTTGCCCAAGTTTTCCTCTATATATTTTATCGTTTCAGGTCTTACATCCAAGTTTTTTTTTAATCCATTTTGAGTTGGTTTTAGTACAAAGTGTGAAGGAGGTGTCCTGGTTATTTTTTTTTGCATGTCTTGGTCCAGTTTTCCCAACACCATTTATTGAAGAGGCTGTCTTTGTTCCACCATAAATTTTTCACTCCTTTGTCAAGGATTAATTGACTATATATGTGTGGTTTTGTTTCAGGGCACTCAATTCTGTTCCATTGGTATGATTGTCTGTTTTTGTACCAGTACCAAGATGTTTTAATTACTATTGCTTTGTAGTATAATTTCTTTCTTTTCTTTTCTTTTCCTTTCTTTTCTTTTATTTTTTTCCATTCTTTTTTTTTTTGTTTTTGAGACTAGGTCTTGCTATTTTTGCCCATGGAGCCACAAGCTCACAATGCCCATGGTAACCCGACTCAAGCAATATACAGCCTCAGCTTCCCAGATAGCTGGAATTACAGGCATGTGACACCATGCCCAGCTATTTTTTTTGGGACCAGGTCTCCCTGTGATGCTCTGGGTGGGACTCAAACCATGATCCCCAAACCCGGCCGCAACTCCATAAGCTGCCACTTACAGGCATGCATCACCATGCTCGGCCCTTGTAGTATAATTTCATAATAGCCAGCACAACAACCTACAACCTACCTAGCTGCCTGGAAAAAGATGTGCTGAAGGAACTCAGATCTTGTCCAGTATTCAGAGTACCAAGTATTGATCTCAATGTCTGGCCAGGAGCAGAGTAGGTGACCATGCAAGCCAGTGGGGCCCAGGGAGTGAGTGAGTGGAGGGCTGAGTGTGGGGCCCTTTAAATTTAGTCAGAGAAAAGAGGGTCTGAGCACCAGAGCCAGGATATATAGTACATCCTCACTGAAAGTAATTGGCAGCTTCTTGGAAACTACAACCTTAAGCAAAACAAAGAGAGTGAAAACAATTTTCCCATGTGCTAATTGATACAAACAAGAGTTAAGTTCCTATGGCATATTTCTAGTCACAAAACACATCAACAAACTTCTAAACAAAGACCCAAAACACTTTAGTATTAAATCATCATTTGTCTTCATTCATTCACTCTCCAACCTGCTTATTCCAATAAAGAATCACAGGTGGCTGGAGCCTGTCCAAGAAGCTAAGGGTAAAAGGCAGGACCTTACCCTAGCCAGAAGGCCCTTCCAGGGCATACTCATACACACCTGACTCTGCCTTGGGACAACTGAGACACGCTAGTGAATCTCATAGGCACATCTTTGGGATACGGGGGTGGGGGAAACCTGCGTACTTAAAATCCATGCAAACATTGGGAGTAATGCGAACCCCACCCAGTTGAGGAGATAGCTTTTTTTCATTAATGTTATGATAAAACAATACTGAATGAAAACCATGTTATTTGAGGACCTGCTGTATACACAAAGACTGTGGCTCTCCATCCTGCCTATATGTAGACTCACCTATCTAGGTAAATAGATTCAACTCAGACTCAGGTCCCACATAGAGTTTCTAATGCCTTTGGATTGGAACCAGTTGAGGGTAAGGATATTTTTAAAAGTCCCCAGGTAAATGTGCCATCTGGGTTGAAAGGGTGGAGTTAGTCCCAATCTCAATAGGAAGTGAGGGGAAAGGAGACTCCCATCTCACACAGCCAGGAAGATAAAATGACAAACAAGTGACAGCCCCTTCTGTCACAATGGCTCATTTTCCTGAGAGGAAAAATGTGAGAGCACCCACATTTTGTCACAGTTTGCCACAGGCAATTGGAGAGACCAAAGGCCCAGGGTTCTAGAGACTTTCCCAGGACCTTGGGTGAGCTGAGTTCGGAAGATCGTCCAGGGTGCAAACCAAGGAAGAGCCAATAAGAGAGAAAAAGGTGACTGAGCAGTCACTGTGTGAAGTTACAATAGATCAAGAGAGAGGATAAAGGAAAAGGGAATGGAGTAGCTAGGGACACAGGTTGCTCATTAATTAGCATCCTTCGGGCTTCAGACATGGGTTAACAAGCTTCCTTCTTAAAGTGGGCCGTCTGTGGGCTGTTTGAGCCATATGTGCAGCCTCTACTGGGGCTGTGGATATGCTTAGGAACTCAGGTTTCTTGGGGCTGCACTGGGGATCAGGAGAAGGGATGCATTCCAAGGGTACAAGCTTAGCAACTGGCACAGGGCATGTCCTTGCTGATGCTATTTGCTTTGAGAAGTCACAGCAGCTGTATAGGTTCACGGCAGTAGCAAAGTTTTTCCCTTGGCTTGTTTTTTGAGGTCTGTTTCACCTTTGTCAAAGTGGAAAGTTAAATGACTTATGGACTATCCGTTTTCTAGAAATTTCACAAATATTTTACTCCACATTTTGGGGTTCAAATCTTTATGGAAAAAAAACAGGTGCTGTAGATTACTGAACATTATAATGAGTTTAATTAGCATATCAAACCAAGATTCAATACAAGTTTGTTTTTTATTTTATATAATCCTTACACCCCCCCCTGCGAGATTCATTGTATATTCCCATTTTACAGATGAGAAACTGAGGCTAGAAGTTCAATACTATGCCTATTATCAGCTTTTAAGTAATATAAAGAACGGAAACTGGGGCTATCATTCTGTAGCTGTTTGATTATAGAACAAAGAAACATTGCTTTTTGCCTTCAGACACAGGAGATAAAGAACACAATTCTTAAGTTATTCAGAAGCATTGGTCACCAGGGGTGTTTGGGTTACACTGAGATAGGTTTACTGGTTTGAGAATTCTTGCTGCATTTTATTATCCAGAATGGTCATTGGGTCACTGTCATCTATAATTCTGGAAAATTTCTTAAAGTTGAAAAAAAATTAACATTCACATTCTCTGTGAATTTATTTTCAAGGATTCTATAGGAAAACTGCAGGTGATGAAACAATGAGAACTTTACAAACTCAGAATCACTTTTCCCCTTATTTAACTATAGGCCATGTCCCTTAGACTAGTTTTACATTTTATGTTTTATCTACCTGCAGACAGTCCTGTGGATACCTTAAAAATATTTGGCATAAATTCCTTCAATTTGCACTTGGGACTTGCATTTGATGCATGACTTTTGATCCAATGAATGAATATTGGGGAAGATTGCTATTGCTGAATTCAAAGGCAGAGTGACTATGCTTTGTTCAAGGAATACCAATGGAGGATAACAGCATTTAAGGACTGAACATTCAAGGATCCAAACAGCTGGAGTTTGACAGGGCAAGAGGAGATGGGAAGGGAAGAGAGGAATCCTTGTCTCTCTCAGGGCCTGATGACAAAGCCTTTCACTCTGACAATAAGTGATGCTGTGACTCATGTTAATATCAAACCTATCCTTTGCTTGGCTGCAGTTAGGTACTGCATGCAAACCTAGCAGCATGGCCCTGTAGCACTTGTTCCAAGGCCTCTTGGAAGCCATATGCTAGCAACCCCACCACCTGACTTTCTGTGCTCTTCACTTGACTTTTGAGGAGAAATATGATAAGAACATTCATTGTAGAGAGAAATAGTCACTACATATATTCCATGACTATGGCAAAAAATAATGGAACCTTGTTGCCACACAGGTTGGTGTCATCTGGAGCAGGATGATATTACTCAGAGCCCAGATGGGTTGGAGCAATGAGAAGCCTAGAGGGTCTGCACCATGACTCTCTCAATGGGGGGCAGGTGAGGTGGTGCAGTCCCAACTAATAAGGGTCTCATTTTTATTGAGGCTCAAGCAAATGATAAGATTTAATGAGAGCAAGGCAGCAAGCTGGGAAAGAGCATATGGGTGGGGGATACCTGGAGTTAGCATGGCTGATCTGGGGGCCACAGTGTTGATGATCTAAACTATCATTTAAGCTAAAACTGCTGTTTGCAGCAGCATGGAATTCCTCATTCCAGGACTTTTGCTCTGAGGGGGCCCTTAACTTAGTCCCCTTTCCTTACTCTGAGTAAAGGACATAAGACAGACAAGACACAGAGCCCACTCAGATTCACATTCTCACAGTGCCTCAAAGTGACTTCATTTCACCTGCCAGTTTCCACTCAATTCAATACCATTTATGGAGATCACACACTATGATAAAGTCTCAGAGATCTTCAAGGATAAGTGAGTCCTAAGCTTTGTTTCCAGGTAGAAACACTGTACTAGGGACTAGTACATATGTATAAATAGCACCAGGCAACTGAGTCTCTACTGTTTAATAACCATCCAATGTGACATGACCTTGGCCTTGGCCTCATCTTATTTCATATGGACTTAGTCATGTACAAAAAAAGTGAAAGAATGGCACATTGTTACAGCAGTAATCACCCTGAGTCTCCTAAATCCTGCTGCTGTGGCATGAAAAATCACATTAGAAGTATTTTTGAAGGCAAGGTTAGAAACAACAGGATTATGAATGATGGAGAACTACACTTTGATTTTGTAATGTAGGAGTATTTTGATGTGATTTGTATGTCTAACTTTCCAGGTCTAGAACTCAGTTTCAGTGTCTTAAAGGGTCTTTCAGATCACCAAATGTTTGAGGAATACCCAGTATATAATCTGCCTGCTTAACTAGACCCTAAGGGGTAGATAATGAGGCCTAGGGAAAGATTAACCCCCTAGGGCTCAGCTAGATAAGTAAATGGACCTCCAAGAAGGGACTATGAAAAACTTAAGGAAAAACTATCAGAAAAAATAAGCTTCAAAGTCATTTTTCTACCAGGGTGAAACATGAAGGTATCAAGGAGGACCTCTAGCATCCATGGAAACCAAGCATGGAGAGGACATTAACGGAACACAGGATAAGTTGACTTAAACAAAGCAAAGCCCTCCTCCCTGTTACATCAACCAACCACAGCTAAAGACTAATGGGGTGCTTAGAATATTCACAGGAGTTTTATGAAAGAATCCCTCTAGGAAGCCCTTTAGTAATCTCCTTGCCCTGCCCTGAACTTTTTCAGCTCAGGGTATCTTGCTTTTCTATCTCATTTATTTGCCTTTGGTTTTTAAAATAAATTTGCCTTTTTCAACTTATTTGTCCACATGTCACTGAAGCACTTTTTACAGCTTCAGAAGGCAAGAACCTGGTAAGCAAAAGCACACTATCTACCCCAGCTTCAGTACAAAGACAAATAAGGTATTCCCCACCTTAAAGGTGGTACAGCATTAGGAGGATATAAAAACATATACTTGCCACAATTAATGTGGGTGCTTAGGCAGAAAATGATGTAGCACCCTAACCTCACAGGTAGAGGGTCCAGAAAAGCTCTCTAGAGAAGTAACTACTCCTCTAGACTCTTGAAGGTTACTATTATTCAAGTGAAGAAAGGTGTGGGGTGGGGGGCAAAGGGGGAAGGCAAAAAAGGAAGAGAAAATGGAACTGCACCATATTTGGGAAGAATTCTTAGTTGAGGTTTGTAGACTTGAGTGCAAGTTATGAGACAGTGACTGCTGCTGGAGAGGCAGACAAATCAGGTCAAGAGTGGGACCATATTAGGAACATTGGCTCCATTATAATGGGGCTGCTTAGGGCTACACTCTGAAAAGAAAGGTGGGGGTGGGGGAATGGGAATCCCAGTTCAGGAGGAGTCAGCTGAGAGTCTGGGAAGTCTTGAGTTAGGGCTATGAAAGGAAAGATAAAGAAAAGAGTAAAATTTCAGAGCCAGAAACTGACTGGATATGAAGAAGGGGTTTAAAATGACTCTAGAGTTCAGGGCCTAGCTAACTAGCTAGATGATGGCTTCATTTATCAGCACTGTAAATGAAAGAAAAGGAGGTCAGAGTCCGGGAAGGAAAGTTCAATTTGGGATAAATATTGAACTGGAGATGCTCACAGAGTAACTGAGGAAATGCCAGTGGGACACTGCATGCTCCAGGCTGAAGTTTAGAGAGGCTTAG
The DNA here is from genome assembly GCA_004024945.1 of Uropsilus gracilis. Taxonomy (NCBI): domain Eukaryota; kingdom Metazoa; phylum Chordata; class Mammalia; order Eulipotyphla; family Talpidae; genus Uropsilus; species Uropsilus gracilis. The sequence goes on along the minus strand of PVHY01002880.1, from coordinate 75,536 downwards.
GCTGAAAACACAAGCCTAGACCCTGTCTTCTGGTTCTCTGCTCTGTGATATGAGCTTGGGAAGTGGTAAGCAAGACAATAAATAATACATTTTTAAGTTGATTGCTCAGGGGCTGCGAGGGAGAGTTATTTGCCAGAAGAAAGAAGGGTAAGGAAATCTTTTAAGATTTTCTATGCCTTAAATTCTTTCTGTATTACAGAAAAATACCACAGACCAAGATGGGAGTTGGCTGTTAAGCCTAGCCTGAAAACATTTTTTACCACTATCTATTTTTGGGTGTCATTCAGATTATTTTTAGACACTATTGGAATTAACTTTAGAGAATCTTCTCTTGGAGTTTATCCAGAGAAGGGTGACCTGGATAGCGTCATATCTGGAAAAATCCTTCATATGAGGATTGACTTAAATACTTGTGGCTATTTACCTAGGAGATACACATATAACACACACACAGAGAGAGAGATATTTACATCCATAATAAAAACTTACTTCAAATATTTAAAGAGTCAACACACAGAAGAAATGATAGTTTTACTGAACATATTGCCAGAAGATCAATAAGTGAACAGTCTATTTGTAGGCAGACTCTATAAGCAGATAGAGTTTGTACTGACTCAACACACAATGATCAAAACCAACAGTAGGCAGACACTATTCTAGGTATGTGCACAGATATCTAGTGAAGAACAAAAGAGGCCAAGTCCCCATTCTTTTGAAGTTCAAGTTCTAGCAATGTGTTGGGGGGGAGGGGTGCTGATAATCAAGACAAGTGACAATTGGATTGAAAGCACTGGAGAAGGAATGCCATACAAAAAGAGATAGTATGGCCTAGGGCATAACACAAAATTTCTGGTAAAGACCTTCCAAGGAGGTGCCAGTTTGAAATCTGAAGACAAGAAGTCATCAATCTAATGAAGCACTTTCTGAGTAGGATAAAAGTCAAATGAAAAGGCCATAGCTCAGAATTGAGCCAGGTTATTGATGACGAAAGAACAGGTCCATGTGGCTGAAAGGTGGCAAATGGGGAAAGGGCTGAAGTTAACTGAATTCCAATCTGTGCACTAAAGCTCACACAAGGCCCTTTTAGAGTTTAGTCCAAGTGGGATTTAAGAATACTATGCAAGTTTTCTACAGACAGGATTTTCTCAGGCAGTGAAATTATCTAAATTATACTTTAAAGATCACTCTGGCCATCAGGCATAGAATGGAGTGTAAGGGAACTAATGCTATAGCAACAAACTAGCATGAAGCAAGATGCTAATACTATAGATAGAGAGAAATGGATGGATTCCAGAAACATTTTATAAATAGAAATTCAGGAGTTGCTGATGAGTTAGATGCTGAAGTGGTGGTGTAGAGGAAAGCAATGAGGAAAAGAGAGAATTAAGGATACTTCTTAGGTTTTTGGTTTAACTATTTAAATAGCATTTACTAAGTTTGGGAAAGATTGGAAGGAACTGTTTGTGCACAGTAGAGGGGATTAAGACTTATTTTATACATGAATAGAGAGAAACAAACCAAAGGTCAGACAAATAACTTTACATCAAACCTTGAAAGCTGGCCACAGAACTGAGGCACCAAGAGGGTGAGGAGAAGAGTGAGAACAGATGTTGAGAGAACACAATGGACAATGGTGGAGACTATGAGTACTTTGTTTTTCTAACTAAAATGCCACTTTTCATTTTTTTAATTGAACTACCATTATTTCATATTCTTGTTCATTTTTTTCAGAATAAAGAGTATCTCCCTTCAAGTGTGGTCATTATAATCCTCCCAACACCAAATAATCTTTAATCCTTTACCATATTCTCTTGTGCTCAATACTCCCTCTTTTATCCTCCCCCCATCTTCATCTTTCTTTACTGGATGCTTCAAATCTATGATCATATTTCAAGGGCTGGTTTTAAAGTTTGTCTTTGTCTAATCCTTTATTTGGTTTCTCTATATTCCACAAAAAATGAAATAATTTGGTATTTATCTTTCTTCTTCTGTCTTGTTTCACTATGGATAATGGCTATGGGTGCTTTTGTGGTAGGTATGCTAGGATGACTGCAGCTGAGGGGGGATGTTATATATTTCCAAAACACTGAAAGTTAATTTAACCAATGGTTTACAGTTATTGTTACTTCAACTTTTTTTAAGTCATATTTATTTTACCTTTACCCATTTCAGTTGTATGGTCATGGATGGATAGATACTACACTTCTGGTGGAGATTATAACATAGCATACACAAATGTTGAAGTATAATGATGACTATCTGAAAATTAGATAATGTTTTCAATCAATGTTACATCAATAACTTATTTGTGGAACATAGAGAAACCACATTTTTCAAAGATATATTGTAGGCTATATAGTGCTGAAATCTCAAGTTGAGTCACAGGAAAACAGATCATGTAGGGAGTTAGATAAGTGACCCTGGGATCCATAAAAGAGGTCATGCTGGAGAATCAAAGATGAGGAGTCATCAACACATGGAAGGGGCATGAGAGGAAAAAAAACTGAGCCTTGGAAGTTTTCTAGTGGCCAATGAAAAGAGAAAGAGTCACTAAAAAGGATGGCTAACGATATAGGATAAAAAACAGGAGGTGGAATAATGAAAATCAAAAGAAGAAAGTATTTAAGAGGAAGTTATTTATGGAAATTATGTAAAAATTAGATTTTTTTCTCATTCTGGAAATAACCTAGCTGGTCCCTGGTGAAACCTTTAAATTGCACATCTCTCTTCTCCTGTGGGTTAAGAAAAGCTTACTCCACTAGCAGGCAAAAAAGCCTCAGGTCAGGACAGACACTGTGGACAGAGATATTCAGTAGTTGTTCAAGGCTTGGTCTCTGTGCATTCTTCTTAGAGGTATTTCTGTATTCTTAGAGACTTCTTTCCTAAATACTTGGTCCCTGCCTTAGTCTCCAATCCTCAGGAATAATTTTTTTTTTGCCATATCCTCTCATATGATTTGATTCTGATTCTACTGTTGGATTTCACAACCTGTACCACATTAGACCTATGCTGATAGTGTCCAGTCTCTAGGCCTTTCACATCTTTATAGGTGATTATAAACATAATCCCATACTCACATCCGCGTGCCTTGGATAGCCAGAGTGCTGTCCAGCACAGAGGTCCTTTCTAGATTTTATTTGTTAGGAACTAGTCAAGAACAATTCATAGCACCAGAATGTGAGTGTCCAAACTGAGTGGGATGAATCACCTGGAAGTGTGGTACAAACAACTTTTGGGGACTCTTGCAAAACTGAAGATTCTGTAGCATTTTCAGTTACAAAGCACAGACGTTAATTCTGGTTTCTTTTTAGGGAATTGTTTAATGAAATGTAATTATATTTCTTTTTCTCTAGCCTGTGACTATTCTCATCCTGAAATTCTGTTCCTATATTTCTCTCATATGCTTTGTTTTGGTTGAGGAAGCTTTTATTTTGTTGGCAGGATATTTTGCTTGAGGGTAGCATATTGCCTCACTCATGAAAAATCTGACTTCTACATTATTTAAAATGTTGGATTCAGTCTGATATCAAAGCTTCACCCTGTCAAACAATTTAAATGCCCACCTGTCTCACCTGACACATCAACTGGAGAGCCACTTGGGTCCAGACACCTGGAGTGAAGGAGGAGGATGAGACTAGTTTCTTCACTCTGTCCATTCCTACTTGAATTTTTCTCTTCCATCTCGTTCCCATTCTTTAAATCATTTCTGGACCCATCTGGGGCTAGACTCAAGAGATGAGCACTCAGAGAAAAGAAACTATAATCTTCCTTGACAGTGTTGGTATCATCTGGGCCCTCTGTGTGTCAGAAGTCCATATGTACATTTTTTTCTTGTGATCTTGGCCATTTCCAAACTTTTCAATCTACAGTTCCATGATATTAGAAGTAATTTTGTCCAGTACTTTCATAGTTTACCTAGATTCTGGATCTTCAACACAAGACTTTTTCTCTTGGGATGTCTCACCTCTCCAGACTGTCCCATTGGGAAAGTTTTTTTTTTTTTTCTTTTTTTAAGATGTCTCAAGACTACCTGCTTTGGAAGTATAGGCTGTTCCTAAAGATCTTTATTCTGCACAGACCATAAAAAATTTCACCTGTAGACTTTCTTGGGTGTAGTTGGGCAGGTCCTTGAGTTCCTCAACCTTTTGGAGATACATATCAAGTTTTCTTATAGCCTGAGTGGAAGGGAAAGTGTTCCCCCTGTTCTCTCATTTCAAAGGGAGTAGCAAACTGGCTGGTTCCCATGATTCCTCACTCACCACCAGCCTGCTTTGTATTGCTTGTGTTTGGTTGATAGGTTAATAGAGCAAAACAGGTTTTGGTCTACTGCTTTCCCAACCCTGCATCACTGATGTCTCATCTCACTTCATCATACAGGTCTCCATAATTCTCAGTTTTGGGGACTCAGTAATGAAACAGAAAAATCAAGTAGCTTCACATCCTAAATTTTATGAAATAAAATTTTTCTTTTTACTAAAAATCTATCAATCTTTTTGCTCCTACTTTGTTGACTCTTTCCTTCATAATCTCTTTTCCTCTGAAATAGTCCCATCTATATCAAACAAGTTCTATAATCTCCTTTCTTAAAAAATACATATATACTGGTAAATTCTTCTTTGACTCCACTTAATTCTATAGTTATGGCAACATTTTTCTGCCCTCTTCACAATAACTAAAAGGTTTATCTATATAAGCTATCTCTGTTCTCTGCATCTCCAATTTACTCTTTTTACTCTTTGTCCAACAATGTCTGCCTTCTGTCTCCATCACTCAACTGAATTGGCTCTTATAAAAGTTAACAACCTCCATGTTGCCAATGCAACAGATCTTGTTCCCTTCACACCTGAGTGTTTCACCAGTGTTCAGACTAACTGATAAACTTTCTACTAGAAACATTCCTTTGTCTCTAGGATTCCACTTTTCTAGATTTCCTCTTACCTTTGTCAATTCTCCTCCTAAGTATCTCCTCTTCTAATTGAAACAGTTACACTTCTGTTGCACCTTCTTCAAGATGCATCTCTCCCCCAGTTTTTCCAGGTCTCCATTCCCATAGCTTCAAATACCATTTAGAGTTGAATGATTACAAAATTGCTGTGCCCAGACCCTCCCCCCTCTCTTCTGCCCTTGCATCTTCAACTATAGTTAACAAGATGTGATCTAAGAATTTTGCATTTAATATTTCTAAATTACAAGTATTCCTAGAGCCTTTTATTTGTTTTCTTTATTTTCTCAAAAGCAATGCTCTTCCTACTGTGAAAATTAGTGACCTGGGACATGTTTTTATTTCTCCTCTTTCCCCAATGATATAATAACATTTATTGAAGATCTGTTATATGGGTATCCACGTTCTATCTTTCTCAGTTCTTATTGATTCTTGCCCCAGCATACATCTTTAATATGGCTACCTCTTTTCTTTCCCCTGTCACCACTATTCTAAGCCTTCATCCTTTGTAGTTCAATCAGTGCAATGCCCACTAACTGACTTCTTTTTCACACTGACCCCAACTTCACATCCAATTTTTCATCCAGCTTCCAAAATAATTTTTAAAATGTCATAAGTTCACTATTGCCCAAAATGTTTCAATTACTTTGCAATTAAATAAAATACATGCCAACTAAAGCGAAGCCCTGACTACCCGGATTTTGCCTTCCTTTTTAAGGTCAGTAATGGCTTTCACACATCATTTGCAACTTTTCAGTCAAGTAAGTCTGTCAGTTCTATGAACTGACTGATAGCTGTTTGCCTTTGGGTCTTAGTACTTGTTGTCTTTTCTGCCATGTACTGTCATCCTTCAGATTCTGGCATGAGGTCCTTTCTTCAGAGATATGCTTCTCATCAGTTTCTATGATATTTCCTTGCTATTTTCTATCTATCTTGGGATTTTATTTCTTTTCCCTTTATAACTCACCATGATTTGTAGTTATTTCTTGTTTAACATCTATGACCCCCACTGGATGGTAAGTTTCATGAGGGCAGAACATTTGTCTGGTTTGCTCACAGTTGTATCATCACCCATTATAGAGTCTGATTGATCGGAAGCATGTAAGAAACAAAAGCTGATGAATGAATGTGAGCATATCTCACAGAGAGACAGTCTACCTTTAATTTCTTTTCTAGTTGCAATTGATTTGCACAGAACATGGGAAAATTGTGTCCCACGTGGGGACATGGGAACAATTCATTCATTACACAAATATTTAAGCAATATTTATTTGCATGACCCAGACTATTGTCCTTAGTGGGGATATAGCAGTCCACAAGATGTAAAGTTTCTGCATTCATGGTTTTTGTTCTCTTTGGTGAAACATACCATGATATATTTAACAAAGACATATCATTTCACAGGATATATGCTAAGAAGTAAAATAAGCAATAAGTTAGATAGGCAGGAATGGGGGCCTTTTATTTTTCATTGTGTTTATTAAGGTAATGTTGGTTTACAATACTGTATAAGTATTAGGGGTATAGGTGCATACCACATCAAATGATGAGAGAGGAACTCCTCTCTGAAGTGATACCAGTGAGCAGAAATGCATAGAAAGAGTACATTCAATGAAGTAGCAACACATGTAATTGACCTAAGACAGGAAAGAGTTTGAGAAGTTGTAGGATTGAGGGAAAATTGAAAATCATAAAAGTGATGTGAGACAAGAGTAAGAGAAGGTAAGGTGACCAGTGGTCTGATTTCAGGGATCTCTCAGGACATGGTAACATGTCAGTTGTTATTTTGAGTGTGATAAACTAAGATTTAGAGGAGAGTAATAGATCTCATTGATATTTTCAACAGACTCTCTGACAGTTATGTGGGAAATGATCAGAGGCTACAGAGAAAACAGGAAGCTTGGTTAGATGGCTACTGTAGTAGTATCAACTGTGGGCCTGGGAAAAATGCACAAGTTGAAAACATCCTTTGAAAGTCAAATAGAAGCTATCTATTGGTGGACAGGCTGTGGTGGGAAGCAAGGTTTGGTCATGGCAGTGCTATATTGGATCTGAGAAACTGAGGAATAGTGATACCATTTATTATGAATGGGAGCCCGGGAGAGAGCAGGAGGTGGGAGGATGAATAAAGAGTTGTATATTGGCCATGTTATATTTGAGCTAGACTGAAAATTGATACAAACCTAAGGGTGAACACAGGTTTTCCATAGCCCATGTAAAGTTTTAAATAGCTTGATTAGTTGTTGAATCCATAACCTCATTGCCAGGTTAAACTGAAATCAAGCTTTAGATCAGACTTCACCACATATGTAAACATATGTACAACAAGTAGACACAGGAATTTATACACCCTCTCTGTAGGCCTGATGTTGCTCCAACTCACTAACCTTTAATTAATTCACTCAGCAGATCATAGTCCAAGGCAGGGTCCAATGTTTGCCCTTTTCCCTAATGAATGCTTAAGAACCAAGTATCAAGCACTATACCAGAAGGTAGAGCCTTCAGTCTTGCTAGAGTCTTCTATCTTGTTTTTATAGGGGTGGAAATTGTCCCTAAAATATTTTAGCCAATTCTCATATCTTGATTACCTCTAATTTGACCTATGAAAGCCCATTTCTAACATCCATTATGCTGATTAACAAGCCACTAATTTCACAAATGAAAACCCACTTTTGACTTCAGCATGCTCATTAGCAAAATGCCTGGTGCTGATCAGAGTTAAAGATAGCTGAAGTGCTTGTAGTAGATGCCTCTGGAGAATGGTCTTTCTGCAATGAAGCCAGCTGTAGTGCAAATTCCTGATTAGTGTAACTGTTTGTAGCTTGGAGGAACTAATATATACATTTGAAGTGAATGAATTCTCTATGCTACAGTACTACAGAGTAGATGCCGGACCTTAGCATGAGCTGCTTAATAGAAACCCATGTGTAATCATCCTATAAGTGGTGGGATGTACAAGGATGCAGTTCAGAACTATAGAAGCACATTTTTTGGCCCTTGCATGTGAATAGTATTTAAAGTTATAAAACTAGAAGAGCTCACTGGGAGAAGAAAAGGTGTCTAAGGATTGAAATCTGGGGCATTCCAATCTTTAGGAGTCAATTAAAAGGGGTGGAAGGGTGGGGTAGTCAAGGAGACCAAGAACTGGTCAGTGATAAAGGTGTATAGTAAAACAAACAAACAAACAAACAAACAAAAAAACCAAAATGGTTGATCTGAAAGTTGAGTGAAATAAGTACCCATAAAAGAAGGAATGATGGAAAGTGTGAGGTGTTCTAAGAGACTAAGTAATAAGAATTAAGAACTGACCATTGAATCCATTCAGACTGATCATTGCTGTCTTGGTAAGAGTAGTGGTAGAGATAAGAACTGGTTGGAGCAAGCTGGTGAGAGAATGGGAGGCCATGAAACAGAAACAGAGTTGAGACAAATCCATGGAATGGAGAGAAAAAGAGGTGAAATGCTGGCTGGATAAAATGAGGATCAAAAGTTCCTTCACTTTGGTTGCAATAGCTTTTACCATGTGAGACACAATAACATGTGTGTATGCCAGCAGAAATGACCCACTAAGGAGGTATCAATTAAGTAAGGAGAGAACCCCTCTTGATGCTATGCTATACCACCGCTCCTATCCCCTCTTCCTACTCCAGTTAGTGAATTCTCTGCTACCAAGCTAAATTCCCATCCTAGAGTAGATTTGTACAAGCTGCTTAGTGATTATTAGGAAGAGGGGGACAACTTTTAAAACTTATTGTTTATCAATTATATACATTTTCTTACATCATTGTATACCCCAGAGTAATCTCACCACCATGTCACCCATGAAACATCATCTAGTCACCTGCGCTCATCCCCTCCCTGATTTCATCTTCCTTCCCTCCCTTGCTATATGTTTCAGTTCTGTTATCAGATTGTTAATTTTTTTTTTCTTGTCCTTTGGTTTGTCTTTCCTATAGCCCACATATAAGTGAGACCATCTGGTATTTATCTTTTTCTTTCTGGCTTATTTCTGCTAACATGACTTCTGCTAGTTCTATCCATGCCATGAATGACATGAGTTTGTCTTTTTTGATTGGTGAATAATATTCTATCGTGTAAATAAAGCACAACTTTCTGATCCATTTATCAGTTCGGGGAGATTTGGGATTTTCCGTATCCTAGCTATTGTAAGTACTGCTGCAATAAACATAGGAGTGCAAGTTCCCTTTTGAATTAGTGTTTTTGTATCCTTTGGATAGATTCCCAGAAGTGGGATCACTGGATCAAGTAGTAACTCTATTTTCAGCAGTCTGAGGGTTCTCCACACAGCTTTCCATAATGGTTGGACAAGTTTGCAGTCCTACCAGTAGTGTAAAAGTATCCCTTTTTTGAGGGAGGTAATTTTTTAGGATTTGAATTACAAAGTAAAAAACTACCACCAAAGACCACAATTAGTCCTTGGGCCAGGAGTGGATAAGGGCCTTCTTCTGCATTACTCATAAATAGTTTTTTCTAAAAAATATTTTAATGATTCCCATCCTCATGCCCCAGACCTATCCTGACTAGACTTAGCAACTGCAGAAACAGGCTCTGAAAACTGAGATCAGTTATCCAGTGTTTGAATGAAAGTAAAGAGAAAAAATATCCAACCATAAATCAGAGAGAGGAACTTCATGCTCTGCTGAGTGGGTGTTGAGATTGTCTCCATCTTTCTTGAGAACTGAGTCTCAGATTATTAACTCAGAAACCTCTATACAAAGGATAAACATTGCAGACTCAGACAAGACCTGGAATCATGGAAGCAAAATGTCATTCTATTCTCTTGCCTACACTGAAATCTCAGGCCCACTGGTTGAAGTCCAACTTCACTCTTTCTGGTATTGCTTCTACATCACCATGTAATCATGTCATTCATTGCTGTGTTTTGGTGACCTTGACCAAAAGTTTCAGGAGGAAGTGTAGCCTCAAAAAGACCACCTCTACCTTCCTATCTCTGTGTTCATACTGAGTTTGATTTACCCAGGAACCCAGTATCTTTCACCTGAAACTTTGCAGTTGTCTTCATGCTGCTAGATTCTTTGGTTTATAGAGTTAGCAATCCTAAAATAAAATTTGCCCCACAGTTCTGTTAAAACTCCCATTTACTCTCTATTGTATGTAGCTGAATATAAATAAATTGCAAGGGATGTGAGAGCCTTTTTAGACTGCCTCTACCTCTTTTAAGCCTTCTTTGCATCTTCCTATTTTGCTGCCCTATCACTGCCACAATTATTGTCATGCATGCCAGTTCCTTGGGTAAAGCACAAGTTCTTTCAGACCCTTGAAATACACTTTGATGCTTCCCTACCTGGTGAGCTCTTATTCACCCATCAACACCCAACTCAAATATATTTTCTTGTTGGTTACCTGCCCAGTGTCTATGCCCATCTTCCTTTTTTGCAACACTGCGTACACCAGGGATAAGTGTATAAAGTTATATGTACATATAAAGTTCAAGAGAACTTTATTTCAGAGGAGTCATTTTACCTAAAATCCATTGATGAAAAAGGTACGATCATTCCTTCCTTTTCAATGTCCCAGGGGAATAATGTAGTCTCAGGAGACAGTACATGATCTGAACTGATTAAAGGGAAGATGTTTTCTTAGTTTGAGGAAAGGTTTTTTTTTTTTTTTCTTTTGCCAAAGACGAAGAAGGTAGCAGTCATCCTGAGGTCACCTCCAGCACACTGAGAGCAGAGGTGAGAGAACAGCAGAGAAATGGAGCTGGCACTCTGGCCATAACGTGACATTTATTTGCCATGACCTGGGCATTGTAATTTGTATTAGGACAACTCTCTTATCATTTGGTCCTGTTTGAACTGGGTTTTCTCATGCTTATAGCTGAAAGCCTCCTACCTACTGCAACTACTCTCATCTGCCTAGAGTCAGTTCCTTGAAGCTTGCCTCCCATAGGTCTTTATCATAGCTTATTTCCATTTCTCTCTCCCCACAGATAGTGACCTTTCAAGATCTGTCTATCTTTAGTGTCCTTCCCAGTTCCCTTTACACAACAGATTATGGAAAATGGATGGTATGAACAAACAACTATATGAATCCCTGGGTGACCTCAAAAAGTCAACCAACTGATTTATAAATTATCAAGAGGAAGGTAACAAATAAGAAACAAAAAGAGGGAAGGCCTTTTTCATCAAAACAAGCTAATAGCTAAAAAGATATCCATGTCTCGGGTTAATTAGTATCTTCAAACTCAGTCTCTTTTTGTGTCCCTATCTACAACAGGGATGGGAATTTACAGTAAAATTAAGAGACAGTAATCCACCTATTGCTTAGGTAGAAGACATACTTCCTATATGTTTAAGTCTTGTCTCCAGCAATTGATGTTGAGGAATGTCTCTGAGCATTTCTTTCTTGTTTGTGATATCATGACAATATCTCACAGGACTGCTAGGGAGTTATATAAGGTCAAACATTTAAAATCAAACCTATCATGGTACATGGGTCAAAATAAGTACCTATGATCATGAGGGAAACGTGGGAGATAGGCAGGTTGTCATCAGTTTGAGTAAGGGCAGTTTCCTTAATAGAAATGTTCTCAACTGTCATGTCATTGCCGTATAGCCAAGAGTCTGATTTCTGTCTCCATTTATGTCTGAGCTTAGCTCAGATAGAGCCGTGGAGAGGAAGACAACAGAACTTTTCTGTTGTGACAGGAGCATCATAGTGTACCAGTTAAGAAAATAAACTGAAGCTGGAGTAAGAAAAAAAAGGTCAGAACTGGCATTTTGCTGGACTCCTCTTCTAGATGGGGCATTCAGAAGAGCACACAACAGTGCACAACAGTACACACATAGCACACAACAGTACACAGTACACAACAGTATAAAGAGAGATTCCTCAGCCTGGGGAGCTTTCCAAAGCCAATGGCTAGTTGAGGGCAGTTTCTCACCTCAGTCTATTTTCAGCATTCAGAAATGAAGGCAGAGAGCCAGAGAATCTAGCATACTAGTATATCCCAGTGGAATTACAGGGAGCTGAGATGACACAGCTAGTTTATTTGCATTTTTTTCTGTGTCCTGTGAGAAAATGATCTATTAGTATTTTAATTCATTTCATTCAATTGGTGCAGCTTAATTCTCTGACAGGGAGCATTCAGGACAGTCCACAGGGGGATCAAAAAAAATGAAGTAGGACTCTCAGAAATCATGTTTTCTACATAAAAATAGATCAGGCAGTGGGAGGGGGTGAACTGAAAATAGCCTGAGGGAGTGAGAGACAAAACACGTGAAACAGTGAGAGGGAAGCTGAGACAACTCTAATGTCGGAAAGGATAGAGGAGCAGAAAAAGAGAAGAGATAGAATTTTTCCCCCAGGTCTCTGATAAACTATCCATTCATTCCCTCTGGCAAAATCACCCTTTCCCCCAAGACAGGTTATTTTAAATTACACCAATTTAAATTTAAAGTTTATTTCCTTGGTAATCTATCTGCCCTGTCAGAAGCATCTGTTTTAAGAAGGACATATATAAGAAGGTAGGTACGTAGGGAGATAGAGGGGTATTATACATACATACATACATACATGTATTTTCCCCCAGATTTGAAACTCATGTTTGTCTGTTATATAAAATTTGGAATATGTAAGGAACAAAGTCACTGATCCCACTACATAGATGCAACCATTGTTAGAATTGCATATGTTGATTTCATGTTTTATATATGTGTGTCTATATAATCTGAGATAAATGTGTCTGTGCATACTTAATGTGTCCTTCTGAACACATCTCGGATCTGTTTCCTCAATTGCTCAATTGTTCAAGATAAAAAAAATACTTTCTCCCTTACGATTTACTCTTTTCTAGTCATTCCTCTACCTGTTGTATACATCTCATCATCTCTCACCTGGAACAGGTGATAGCATACATTTTCTTCTGCCCTATTCTCCTGGCAAACAAAGTGAACTTTCAAAATATAAGCCAGATCTTCCTATTCCACTGCTTGTTGATATACCAACCAAGCAAACATGAGATTTGCATGTAAGGAAAGGACCTCAAACACCTCTGTGATGACAACAGAACAGTTCATCCTGAAAACCACCACTGTAATGATCTTTCCTTAAAGTCCTCATCCTTATTCTTTAACTTATTTAACTTATTTAACTTGTTCTTTAACACACACTCACCACCTATAATCATTTAACTTGCTTTAATTGTGAGATGAGTTTGCTCCATAAGGGTTATATCCTCTATTTCACTCATCACTACTTCTGCAGATTTGGGACAATGGCTAGTACATAATAAGCTCTCAATAAGTATTTCTAGAATAAAATAACTGACACATATCTAATATATATTTGCTAAGCATAGCCTCACAGTTTGGCTTAATTGTCTTTTTTTTTTTTCTGAAATGAATGAAAAAGAAGACACAACTTTTTTAACATCAAATAATTAATTTAAATATAAATTTCACATCTTTGTAATTCCTGGGATTCACCCCCCCCACCCTCCCTAATCATTCCCCCTCTGTCCCCTCCCCCCCCACCTGGAGTTGTGTACTTCAATTTGGTTGTTAGCTTTTTTTTGTTTTGTTTTGTTTGTTTTTGACTTTTCTTCATAGATTTTTGTTTTTCTTTCCCAAGTCCCATATAACAGTGAAACCATTGGTGTCTGTCTTTATCTTTTTGACTTGTTTCTGCTAATATGATTTCTTCTAGGTGTGTCCACATTATCATAAATTCATCTAATTTGTCATTTTGAATTGATGAGTAATATTCCATTGTGTATATATACCACATCTTTTTCATCCAGTCATCTGTTTTGGGACATTTGGGTTGTTTCCATGTCCTTGCAATTATAAATAGTGCTGCAATAAACATGCGGGCACAGGTGTCCCTTTGTACCCATACTTTGTACCCATCTCCTTTGGGTAGATTCCCAGAAGAGCGATTGCTGGGTCAAAGGGTAGTTTCATTTTCATTAGTTTGAGGGTCCTCCACGCTGCTTTCCATAGTGGCTGGACCAGTTTACATTCCCACCAGCAGTGTAAGAGCATTCCTTTCTCTCCACATCCATGCCAGCACTTGTTGTTGCCTGTTTTTTTAATGTGGGCTATTCTCACTGGTGTAAGGTGGTATCTCATTGTGGTTTTGATTTGCATTTCCCTTATTGCTAGTGACATTGAACAATTTTTCATGTGCCTGTTGAAGACACAACTTTTCAAAATGTCTGGGACTCAGCAAAAGCATATCTAAGAGGAAGGTTCATAGCAATACAGACCCATATCAAAAACAAAGAAGCTATACAAAGAAAAAAATCTCATCTCCCAACTCAAAAAACTAGAAAAAGAACAACAGGAAAAGCCAAAACCCAGCAGAAGACAAGAAAGAATAAAAATCAAAGAAGAAATAAATAACCTGGAAACCAAAAAGACTATCCAGAAGATCAACAAAACGAAGAGCTGGTTCTTTGAAAACATAAATAAAATTCATAAACCTCTTGCAAAGCTCACAAAGAAGAGAACACTCAAATAAACAGAGTCACAAATGAAAAAGGAGAAATTACAACAGACAAAAGAAATCCACATGATAATCAGAGACTACTATGAACACCTATATGAAAACAAATACAACAACTTGGATGAGATGGACAGATTCTTGGAAATATACAACCACCCAAAATTGAAAAAAGAAGAAATAGAAAACCTAAACAATCCAATCACAAGCAATGAAATTGAAGCAGTCATAAAGACCCTCCCTAAAAACAAGAGCCCAGGACCAGATGGATTTACAAATGAATTCTACATGACATTTAAAGAGGAAATAACACCTACTCTACTAAAACTCTTCAAAAAAATTGAGAAAGAAGGAAAGCTCCCAAACACATTCTATGAAGCAAACATTACACTCATACCAAAACCAAAAAAGGACAGCACTAAGAAAGAAAACTATAGACCAATTTCCCTAATGAACACGGATGCAAAAATTTTAAGCAAAATCTTAGCTAATAGAATCCAACGATGCTTAAAAAGCATTATTCACCATGACCAAGTGGGATTTATCCCAGGGGCACAAGGATGGTTCAACATCTGGAAAACAATTAACATAATCCACCACATCAGCAAAAAGAAAAACAAAAACCACATGATCATATCAATAGATGCAGAGAAAGCATTCGCCAAAATTCAGCACCCATTTATTATAAAAACCCTTGAAAAATTGGGGATCAAAGGAACATACCTCAACATAATAAAAGCCATCTATGACAAACCTAAAGCAAACATCATCTTAAATGGGGAAAAACTAAAACCGTTCCAATTAAGATCTGGAACCAGGCAAGGATGTCCACTCTCAACACTTCTTTTTAATTGTCTTTTTAAATTTTACTTTCATTTTTCTCTCAGTGATAACTTTTTTAAACAAAGAAATAATTTTATGTTCAATAACTCTAAGAAAATGTAATACTTATTCAGTTAAAGGACATACCACACATATTAAGATACAGATGTTGAGGTACTATCAGGTTAGTTACCTATTTTACTTTTCACCTTTCTACTTGAACACAATTAAAATCTGCTACATATCAGAAACTTTGAGATTGTCTGAAGATAGTTAAAACTATAAATTGTAATTCACCCATTCCAAATGGTTCTTTTGTGGTTTTGTAGTAATATTTGCATTTTAATGATTTCCCAAGTAATTATAAAAAACTTATGAGTCAGAGAATGTCCTCAGGTAATTTCTTCAAAAGGGATTAGTGGGCAGTATGGTTACTAGTCCTACACATTGAGTAACTGTTGGGCATAAAAATGAGGATAATCTAGATACTGCTATATATTTTTTCTAACATTGGCTGCTGAAGAAAAAATTATCATTAGCCTAATATTAATGCCTCTAGATTAACTCTCCATTTGCTGTCTTCCTTTTATCACAGAAACAGGGGTGTTCACAGGATTTCTCTCTCTTTTTTTGTTTATTTATTTTATTTTACATAGTTGCCTACCCAGGGGTTCTCTCACCACCTTATTACCCATGAACTATCATCTTAATCTTTTGTGCCAACTCCACCCCATAGTTTCTCCTCCCCCTCTTTTGCTTTATGCTTCAGTTCTATGGACAGTTCTAAATTTTCCTTGTCTGTTTGTTTGTTTCCCCTTGATCCCTCATATAAATGAGATGAACCATTTTTTTTTTCATTTTCTTTCTGGCTAATTTCTGCTAGTTACATCCAAGTTTCCATGAATGATATAAGTTTGCCTTTTTGATTGATGAAAGTATTCCATTCTGTACATATACCACAACTTTCTGATCCATTCATCTATTTTGGTGCATTTGGGCTGCTTCTATATTCTGGCTATTGTAAATAGTGCTGCAATAAATGTTCGAGCATAAGTATCCTTTTGGATTAGCTTTTGTAACCTTTGGTTAGATTCCTAGAAGTGGGATTGCATGAGCAAATGGTAGTTCCATTTTCAGTAGTTTAAGGATTGTCCACATAGCTTTCCATAGTGGCTGAACCAGTTTGTTTCCCACCAGCAGTGTAAAAGTGTCCCTTTTGCTCCACATCCACACCAGCACTTATTGTTGCCCATTTTGTTGTTATGGGCCATTCTTACTGGTGTAAAATAGTATCTCATTGCAGTTTTGATTTGCATTTCCCTGATTGTTAGTGATGCTGAGTATTTTTTCATATGCTATTGGTTATTTGTAGTTCTCTTTGGAGAAGTGTCTTCTTAGATCTCCCCATTTTTTGACTGGACTTTTTGTCTTGTTTTTGTTAAGCAGTGTGAGTTCTTTGTGATCTTTGTTATTAGGCCCTTATCTTTGTGTGTAGAGCAATGATTTTTTTCCTTTCAGTTAGGCTTCTCTTTGTTTTAGTTATTGTCTATTTTGCTGTAAGAAGCTTTTTGACTTGATGCAGTCCCAGCTATTAATGCTTTCCTTCATTTTTTTAGCATCTGTACTTTTTGTTGCTCTTTTTCCAGTTCTTTGAACTGGGAAGTTAGATTATTGCTTTGGGTTATTTCTTGCTTTTTGATATGAGCTTGTATTGCAATGAATTGACCTCCAAATACTGCTTTTACTGAGTCACTTACATTTTGGAATGTTGTAATCATCTTTGTTTTCATATAAATTCTGATTTCTTCTTTGATTTCCTCATTTAACCACTGGTCTTCCAGCAGTATGTGGTTCAGTCTCCATGTAGTATACACTTTCCTTATTTTCTTTTCATTGTTGATTTCCAGTTTGATATCTTTATGGTCAGAGAAAAAAGTTGATATTTTATTCTTTGTGCATTTATTCATGTTTGCCTTATGGTCTAATACATGATCAATTTTGGAGAATGATCTATGTGCATTTGAGAGAAAGTGTATTCTTTTGCTTGGGTGTGCAATGTCCCATAGATATTTATTAGGTCCATTTGTTCTAAATCTTCCTTTAAAGCTTTAGTGTTCTTGTGTAGTTTCTGTTTCATGAATCTTTCCTTTGAGAGTGGAATGTTAAAGTCTCCTACCACATATGTAGTTTCATCAATGTTTGTTTTCAGTTCTGCTAGTAGTAGTTATCTAATGAATTTTGGTGATCATTTGTTTGATGAATATGTTAATAATTGTTATGTCTTTTTAGTGAATTAACCTCTTAATCATTAAGTAGTACCCTTCCTTGTCCTTTGTTCCTTTTTAAAATTTAAAATCTGCTTTATCTGCTATAAGAATGGCTACTACTGCCTTTCATTGGGGGCCATTTCATTGTAGGATTGTTTTCCAGCCATTTATTTTTAGTCTATGCTTGTCTTTAGAGAGCAAATGCATTTCCTGGAGGCAGCAGAAGGTTGGGTTCTTTTTTTTTTTTGATTGAGACTGCTACTCTGTATCTTTTGATTCATGAGTTTAGATCATTGACATTTAGAGTGATTATTGATTTTGAGATTCTAAAATTGGTTTTTTGGTTGTCATTTTGAAGTTCTGAATTGCTTCCTTGTTTTTTTTTTCCTGTTTATTCTTCCAATGGTTTTGATCATAAGGTTTTTTATAAAATTTCTTGGAGTGGGGGTTTAGTGGTAATGAATTTCTGTAGACTTTACCTGTCTGAAAAGGTTCTAATTTTTCCTTCATATAGAAAGGAGGTCTTCACAAGGTATTGTCTGGAATTTTCTGTCTTGGGTTTTTTTGTTTGTTTGTTTGTTTTTTAGAACTATGACTCCAGTCTCTCCTTACTTGGAGTATCTCTTCAAAAAAATATGAAGTCAGCCTGAGAGGTTTTCCTTTGTATGTTACCTTTTCCATTTATCTGGTCAGTTTTATTATTCTTTCCTTATCTTGTACTCTTGGAAGTTTTACAATTACATGTCTTGCTGCAGTTTTTCTTTCATTAACATAGTTTGGTATTCTTCTGGCTTCCTGTCATTTTTATGTTTTAACTATTAAAGCAAGTAATTCTGGTCATCCCAATGTGAGAATTTTCCTCATATAATAAAATATCTTTATTTAAACTGATTCCAATTAGCTTGGGTTCCCTTCACAGAAGAATTTCTAGTTATGAGTAAAGCTCCTGTCTTCTATCATAGTCTCTCTCCTATCTCCCCTAATCCATTTATCCAAAAGATATCTATCTGCATAACCAAGAACCCCTCAAGTAACTACTGCAAGCTGTGAGTCACTTTTTCAACATCATTCTTTTACTCAGTGTCTATGATGTAAAATCAGCTTCTTCCATAGGAAACCATGTAGTTGTTAGACTTACATATCCTCATTCTTACTATTTTTATGATATTTCTTTTCATGATTACAGTCATAATGTAAACTAGTACTGCAGATCATCTAATGACTACGAATTTCACCACCACTAATATTGTAACCCCACCAACCCAATTATCACATCTGGTCAGCTAGTGCACTGATGTCCGTGCAATGAGACTCTCACACACCAAAGCTCTATAGTGAGGTTCTTGTTGAAATACAAAAGGATGAAGAGAGGAGAGGTAGAAATGAGCATTTCTTGCAAGAAGACTAATTACAGAAATTTATTACTTTTGGGAAGACATGGTCCTGAAGGTATTTTTGGGTTGACATAACTTCATGCTGTTGGGAATGGAATGAGACTTCCATCCCAGTTCCTACTTGCCCACTTGGTCAAGCACTTATGCTGTGCTCAAAAATGTATATATGTACAAGGAGATTCTGATTCTAAAGTCACAGTTATCATTTCATGATCTGGTTGTCCAAGTAAATAGATCATTTGTATGTTTAACTTAATTGATTAGTTTTGTACACATAATTACTCCCCCAAAGATTAACAAATAAGATGTGGGAAAGTGTTGTTGCATCTGACTGGCTAAGGCAGAATAAGAAGTCCAAGTACAGCTGTTACTAGTACAGCCTTAGAAGACCTTAGAGCACAGAACATGTTAAGGAACAGCTCACAAGCATATATCAGTTGCATATATCAGTCATGGAATATACCGCCAGGACAGTGAGTCCCTTAGATACCATCTCACAGTATCTTAGGGTTGGAAATAAGGGCAATTTCCTTGGTAATAGGGACCAACTTAATAAAACAGATTACTATATATATATAATAAGACAGATTACTGTATATATATATACACTTTAATCTATCTTATATGTAATATATGTAAGATACATAAGTAAATATACTATCTTGAAGCTACAGAAGGGAAAGGATGTAAAACCAAGTCTTTACTTTCACAAGAGATCTTTCTGTTTACTACTTAGAACCTGTGAATTTACCTTGTCTCTAGACCTATGCTTTTTCTCAGAAAATAGGGGCATCTTCAGTGAAGCCATCCATGTCCATTCTTCAGGGGCAGGTGGTTTGTTCTTTGGGCTTTCATCAGCACAAATGACTAGATGTCTCCATGAGCACATATTATATCTCCTGTAATATTTGCTTATATGTATATCCACATTAGTTTGTAAATTCTTATCTTTATATGCTGAGGAATGAGAACTTATTAATCTTTTGCACCCCCTCCCCCTACTCCCTTGCTGTATGCTTCAGTTATGTTATCAGGTGACTAGTTTTAACTTCTTTTGTTTGGTTTCTCTATATCCCACATGTGAGACCAACTGGTACTGATTTTTTATTTTTTAAATAATTTATTTATATATAAATTTCACATCTTTGTAATCCCGAGTGTTTGTTCACTGCCTTCGCTCCCTGACCATTCTCATCCTCTCCCACCCCCCCTTCCCCTGAGTTGTGTACTTCAATTTGGTTGTCAACTTGTTTTGACTTTTCCTCGTGGCTTTTTGTTTATTTTTCCTATGTCCCATATATTAATTAAACTATTTGGTTTCTGTCTTTTTCTTTCTGACTTGTTTCTGCCAATATGATTTCTTCTAAGTACTTCCATGTTACCATGAAATCATTGAATTTGTCATTTTTAATTGACGAGTAATATTCCATTGTTTATATGTACCACATCTTTTTCATCCAGTCCTCTGTTTTGGGACATTTGGATTTTTTCCATGTCCGTACAATTATAAATAATGCTGCACTAAACATCCGGGCTAGGGTGTCCCTTTGAACAAGCATTGAGGTTTCCTTTGGGTAGATTCCCAGAGGAGCAATTGCTGGGTCAAATGGTAGTTCAATTTGCATTAGTTTGAGGGTGCTCCAGACAGCTTTCCATAGTGGTTGGACCAGTTTCCATTGCCATCAGCAGTGTAAGAGTGTTACTTCATCTCCATATCCACACCAGCACTTGTTATTACCAGTTTTTTGGATGAGGGCCATTCTTACTGGTATAAGGTCATATCTCATTGTGGTTTTGATTTGCATTTCCCTGATTGCTAGGGATATCGAGCAATTTCTCATGTGCCTTCCTCTTTGTACTTCCTCTTTGGAGAAGTGCCTTTATATTTTTTTCCCTGACTAATTTTGGCTAGCATGATTCCCTCCAGCTCCATACATTTGTTGTTAGTGACATGAGTTCATCTTTTTGATTGCTAAATAGTATTCTGTTGTGTATATATACCACTATTAACTAACAGATGAAAGAAGGAAGGAAGAAGGCAAGAAAGGAAGGTAGCCAGGAATTTGCTGGTATTTGCTGGTATAAATAATAACAGTGTTCCTAGCTATTAAGAGTTAAGATGTGGTGTTTGGAAGCTGCAGCAGGTCACTCTAAACACTTTCCTCTGAAGGATACAAAAATTTTAAAAACTAATTATGATATAGTAAATTGGAAACTGGGAATTAATTTTCCCTATATAATAAACCACACCCAAAATCTACAGTATTAGACAATCAATCATTTACTTAGTTGTCAAGTTTGTAGGTTAACTGATCTAAGTTGAGTTGAGCAGTGACGTTTTTCTAGTCTGGACTATTTACCTCACATACCAATTGGAAATCAGTTGACAAAACTGAGGTCAGGCTTGAATAGTATCTATTCCATGTAACTCTATTCATCATTCCAGGACCAAAAGTATATGCCACGCTTGCTCTTGTGATGGTGACGGCAGAAGTACAAGTGCAAGCTTCAACTTTCAAGCATTTCCAAGGCTCTTTTTAAGTTCTATTTGCTTACATCTCACTAACCAAAGGGAGAAAGAACTGGGTCCACTAATGCAATAATCTACCAACTTGCATTAATTTAATTGACTAATCTAATGTAGGTTCCCTGTGAGAGCAAATAACTACTTTAAAAGCACATGACAGACTATATTGTTTAGCAGGGAAATTCTTATTTCTATAGGAAAGAAAAACTCCTAAGGCTTTTCTGCACAGTCATATGACCAATCACAAAATTAAACCTCCTTTCCCAAAACCAGGGGCAGTTAGTATATGGGTAAGTAATTTGACAGGTTTAAGATTTTATGTTATTTGCACACTATCAAGTTAACCTGCCACAGTTTCATGGATAGAGGCAGAAGATGTGTGACTCCTGAGTTAAAAATCAAAAGACAATTTATTTTTTTATTCAAAAGAAGCAGCAGCCAGTGTACCATCATTTTTACTTTTTGTATTTTTTTTCATTATTGTGGAAAGATGGGCTTGTACACAGTATATGACTTAGGGGAACAGGTTCATGTTTCCTTCCTCAGATGTATACAATGCCACCCCACCATAAAAGCACCCACAGTCCTTTACCCTCAGTCATAGGGCCCCCTCTCTACTTTATTCCCACTCCCACTTACCATTCCCCTCCAGTAGTTTCAATTTGTGGTCTATTTCTAGGGATTGGTTTGGTTTCATTTTGTTAGTCTTTCCTGTCCCTCACACAAATATAGAGTATCCCAGTATTTGTCTTTCTCCCTCTGTTTTGGATCACTTAGCCTAATCCCCTCCAGTTCCAAGTGTGTTATCACAAATAAAAGAGCTTGTCTCTTTCATAGACGAGTAGCATTTCATTGTGTGTATGTACTGCAACTTCTTCATTCAGTGTTCTGTAGTTGAGCACTTATGTTGTTCCCATAACTTGGTTTTTGTGAATTCTGCTGCAATAAGATTGGAATATATATATATATATATATGCACACACTTTCTCTGGATTAGGGCTTTTGTATTTGGGTAGATACTACCTTGGGTGGAATTGCCAGATTATATAATAATTTATTTTAATATTTTGAGGAACTTCTATAACATTCTCTATGGGCTGGACCAGTCCATATCTCCATCAATCATGTATGAGTGTTCATTTTGCTCCACACCTTTGCTAGTATGTTGTTTTTGAATTTTTTTGCAGTGGGCCATTAACACAGGGGCTAGGCCATACCATTGTGGTTTTGGCATGCATTTCCCCAGTGACAAGTGATATTGAATATTTTTTCAAGTACCTGTTGGCCATCTGTAGGTCTTCTTTAGAGGAGGTTCCATTTAGTTCTTTATTTTTGTTTTATTAATTAATTAATTAATTTATTTTATTTTACATCATAGTCTACCCTGGGATTCTCCCACCATCTTATCACCTGTTAATCACCATCTTAACCTTTTGTGCCCATCCCACCCCTGATTTTCCCCCCTCCCCCTCTCTGACTCTATGCTTCAGTTCTGTGAAATTTTAATATTTCTTGTCTGATTGTTTGTTTTCCCTATAGAGCAAGTTTTATTTAGTTCTTCTGCCAATTTTTTTTATTACATTTTCTTCTTTGTTTAGTTGTATGAGTTCTACATAGGTTTTGGATTTTGGCCTTTGTCAGGTATATGATGTACAAATATTTCCTCCTATTTGGCAAGGTGTCTTTTTGTTTTAATAATATATATGTATATTATATATATGTATATATATTATTGCTGTACAGAAGCTGTTTAGCTTGACTTAGTCCCATTGATTGATTTGAGTATTTTGGACCATATGTCATGATGTGTAATCCTTTTCATGTACAGACGCTTTGGAGTTGTTCAACAGGAGATTTGTTATATAGACAGCATAGTTGTGTGTGTGTGCGTGTGTGTGTGTGTGTGTGTGATTTACTATTGGAGTAATATTGGTCTCATGAAATATGTTTAGGACCATTCCCTTTTCTATAATATTTGGAAATTTTGAGAACAGGTATGGAATAAGTATTAGTTGCACTTTGAAGGTCTCATAGAACTGACTGCCATCTGGTCATAAAGTGTTTATGTTTGCTTGTTTGTTTTTGAGAATTTTGATTACTGTTTCAGTTTCCTTGCTTGTCAATTTAGGTTTCTTGTCCCTTCCTGATTTAGTCTTGGGTTATATGGTTATAAGAATTTACCCATTTCTTTCACATTTTCTATTTTGTTGGCATAAAGATATTCAGAATAATCTTATATGGCACTCAGTTTTTCTAAGATGACTGTAATAGCTTCTTTTTCATTTTTGATTCTGTTTATTAGAGTCTTCTCCCTTTTTATTTAGTTAGAGGTCTATTTTTCCAGAATACTAGTTTTTTTTTTCTTTCATTGATCTTTTGGACTATGATTTAAATTTGTATTTCATTTATTTTCACTCTAATTTTCATTATTTCCTTCCACTATCTTTTGGTTTCA
Organism: Uropsilus gracilis; assembly: GCA_004024945.1. Classification (NCBI taxonomy): domain Eukaryota; kingdom Metazoa; phylum Chordata; class Mammalia; order Eulipotyphla; family Talpidae; genus Uropsilus; species Uropsilus gracilis. The sequence goes on along the minus strand of PVHY01002880.1, from coordinate 51,643 downwards.
GTTGCTACTTTTCTAGTTTCTCAAGGTGCAATGTTAGATTATTTACTTGGTTTCTTTTTTCTTGATGTGGGCTTATGTTTCTATATACTTTCTGTTTAATACTATTTTCACTGTTTCCATAGAGTCTTGTTAAGTCCTGTCTTCATTTTCAATTGTCTCCAGGTACACTTCTAAATTTCCTTGCTGATTTCCTTGCTAACCCAATGGTCATTCAGTAATCTGCTGTTCAATCTTCACATAATGGAGGTTTTCTCATCTTGAGTTTGATTTCTAATTTAATATCATGGTGATCAGAGAAGATGATTTCAATTTTTGTCAATTTAGTGACACTTATTTTATGACAGGTGGTCTATGCTGGAAAATGTTCCATGTACATTTGATGCGATTGTGTACTCTACTTTTGGGGATGTAGTGCTCTGTAAATCTCTAGTGGGTGCATTTAAGATTATTGTTTCCTTGTTTATTTTATATCTTGTTGATAGATAGTGATTACTATCACTCACATTGATGTAAGTGATGTGTTAATGTCCCCTGCCAATTTTGTGTTGTGGCCAGTGTCTGTTTTTGAGTTTAATTGTCATATAGTTTGGTATTCCATTGCTTGGTGCATATATATTGGCAAATGTAAATTTTCCTAAGGTTTGACCCTTCAAATCATTATATAATGACCATCCCTGTCTCTTGCTGCCTTTTTTTAAACTATAGGTTTATTTGCTATAAGTATGACTGTTTCTGTTTCTTTGGGGGGGGGGGTAAAGTGGGATCCATTGCTTTTAGGATTGCTTTCCAGTCATTCATTTACTACTGGTTCAATTTAGCATGAACTTCTTCAGTATCACTGTGTTAAAGTCTCTACCAACTAAGTGATATTCAGTCCCACTCTGACCTGAGAGACTAACTGGCTGAACAAGTTTCCTTCTGGTTCACTGTTCTAAGAGCCACAGTTTCTGCTGCTGGGGTCTGTCACTGGTGCTCTCTTCAGCAGGGCTCACTCCATCACTTGCCAGGATCCTCCCTGAGGCTCACTTGGGCTCACAGGTCCCATCAGGCTAGACCTCCTTCCCATTTCTGTTTGGGAGCATGCTGAAGTCTACTTTATGATGAACACTTCCAGGACTCTCTTGGGGCTGTTGAGTTGTGCAGAGGATCTATCACCAAATCCTGCATAGGGGTTCAGTGAAGTCAGTGAGAATTCTTCCATGGTGGGTCTGCTCCAAGAGTACTCTCCTGGAGCTGGCTTAAGTCTGCTAAGGACTAGTACCAGTGAGGATGCATCTTGGACCCATCCCAGAGCTTGCCAAGGTCAGGTCAAGGAATATGGAGGTCTCACTATGGTAGATTAGTTTCCAGATTCTGTTCCAGAGTTCACTGAGGACTGCTGAGGACTACAGTGTCAGCATCTTGCCAGTTCCATTCTGTTGCTTGCAGAGCCCCCCGGTCACTCTTGGGGTGGGCTACCTGATTGGCCTGTTCCACTCCTCATTGGGGATCCTCTCTTCTGGACATTTCTCCTATGTGTTTGATATAATCATCTATTTTTCTTTCAAGAGTTATTGTTTTTGTTTGGCTACAATCTAGGTTTGAGTGTGTGGAGGTGAGCCTAACCTCTTCATTCTGCCATGAACTTATACAATCTTATGCATCATTTTTGTATCACTGAGAATAGTCCCTTTATAAATCATGGGCATGCAAATCCTGGACTTAGGCACTGGTTTTAGAAAATGTGACCTAAGACTGAATAACAGCTGCCACAAAGATTTGGGATCACATTACTAGGTATAGTTCAGGAGCAAAGGGGTTGTAGTTTTATTCCATTTTTGACTCTGAATCCCAGGATTATTTTGACTCCATCTTGATTTATGTACATTTTCACTTAAAAATGAACTTTCTGATTAAAATGTTCTAAGCCCTAACTTTTATTTAGACAGTGATGGTCTAGTTGAAGATGGGCAACATCATGCTCTGTTTCAAAATAAACCAGCAAGTTCTAGATGATTCAGATCATCCAAAGAAGTTTTGTAACTTCCAAACAAAGTCATGTGATCTACAAAAGGGTGTGTATGTGTGAGTGTGCATGTGTGTGTCTGTGCATGGATGAGCAAGAACTCCCTTACCATGGCATTTCATATAACCACAGTTCATATAATCCTAAACAAATTGAGCCTAGGAATGCCAACAAAGGCAGTCATTCATTGTGCTTGCTCTTAGCTTTTAGGTTACTGCACTTACCTGCTGCTACTACAAATTATTACAAAAATCTATGAAGATGTGTACCAACAAAGTCCCTGGCAATGCCAATGTGGGGAAAGCTGCCTACTCTCTCCTCTGACACTGATGTCACATTAATGCTAGGCTGCTGCTTCTAGATGAATCAGCTTCCACTTCAGTTGCAAGAGTCAGTCATTTATTAACCTACATAGTTAACTGCTTGAGTGCAGGTACCAAGCCAGGCACATCTTACCAAAGCTTTGAGTCATTTTTGTAACTCTTTAATTTGTTTTCAATACCACTCCAAGCTGTAAAATGACTTTATGTGACTTTCTGGCATGATAAGTGGCCTGCCTTTCCCCAGAACTCATCTTATCAATCATATTTCTACCTAGAAACTGCTCCTTACCCGCCGTTGCCATTGCTTCCAGTTAGCTCTCTGGCAGCAGCTCTCCAAGAAACCATTAGACTCAAGTTGTGCTTTTTCTTTTTCTGACACTTTTGCCATCTTAATAAAGAATATTCTGGACATAATGCACTGAACCCTTCAATATGACACTGTGATTGGCAGCAATTTTTATTAGTACAGAAGCCATGTCCCCAACGTCAAGCTAAGTAGACTTGAGTCATGAGTGTCCAGCTCACATCAGCAACCCCATCCTACCTTCCCATCCTCTACATGTGTAGGCAAAGTGTGCACCAGTCAAAGCAGGCAGAGTATGGCCATTATCATATAGGTAACTCATGCAAGATATACTTATCTCTTGTATATAGAACTGCGTGTCCAATTGCCTCAAATCAAACACAAATAAAATTTCATAAAAATGGGCAAGGACTCCTTTCCTATTCATGCTCATCAATTGAGAAGCCTGTCTGGCTTTCTTCACATTCTCACTTTAGAACTATAGAGACTAGTGCAGAATACAAGGAAACATCTGCAACATCTAAATAGTGAGAGACCTGCGGGCATGAATTTATTTCAGAAGAGAAGAAATTTGTGAGCAATTGGTGCTCAGAGTTATCTTACTTTCCAGTGCCTTGAAGGCGTGCAGAGATGTGGTTAGGAGACAGGCACAGATGTTGCTCTACTGCTTCCTCTTTTAGAACATTCAAATCATTAGAACATTGAGAAGCATTTATTTGTTGCCCCAAATTGTTAGGTTTTTCTCTTTCTTCCTTTATCTTTTTTCACTTTGTTTTGTAACAGATTCTTTTGTTGCCATTATTTATTTTATTTTTCATCATTGTCTACCCTGGGAGTCTCCCACCACCTTATCACTCATGGACCATCATTTTAATCTTTTGTGCCCATTCCATCTCCAATCTCCCCCCTCCTTCTCTTGCTCTATACTTCAGTTCTGTTGACAGTTTTAAATTGTTCTTGTCCATTTGCTTGTTTCTTTTCCCTATATCCCTCATATAAGTGAGATCATTCAGTATTTCTTTTTCTTTCTGACTTATTTCCGCCAGCATGATTCTTGCTAGCTCCATCCATGTTGCTGTGAATGTTATGCTTGTCTTTTTTGATTAATGAATAATATTCCATTGTGCACATATACCACAACTTTCTGATCCATTTGTCTATTTTGGGGCATGATCAGGTATTTTATTTAAATTTAAAATATTTACTCACTTGTCAGTTCTTAGAAAATCAAATTTTGAGAACTCATCTTTCTCCCCATGCCATTTCTATAAACACTAACAACAATTCAGGAGTGGTCAGGGTTGAAAAGGCAGAATATTCTGTGGAAAACCGCACAGTAACAAAGGTTTCAAAATTGTGTTCTCATAGTCAAGGAACAGAATTTAAAGCAAAATAGCCTCATTCATGTCTACTAACAAGGCACAGAAAACTATTGCCAGTAAGGTTTCCACAGATGCATCAACAAAAGATGGACTTTTGTTTAATGTGTTGTTGTTGTTGTTGTTGTTGTTGTTGTTGTTGTTTTGGTGTATGTGCACGGCTAATATTTAAATTAAGACATTTATCTATGTTGTCAAGAAAAAGACATGTCTATATCATCCTGAAAAATAGAACAGATCATGAAATATTGATGATTGTAACAATAGAAGGTGTTTTTAGAGTCCTGCAAGCTGAATGATAATTTAAGGGTTTTGTCCTCCACTGTTCAAGAGAAAACAACACTGTAAATGTTGAAAACCGCATTCAGGACTTAAAATATCTGTTCTGTAGGGGACAACAAGGGCAGCACATTCTCTGCACATTTCCTGGGCAGTTTCACTCATGCTTCTGCTGGGTTTACAGATATATGCTGGCAACTCTCAAATCAGCTACAGACCGGCTGGGCATCGTCACTGGATGTTCCACAGACATCTCACAATTCACAAATTTAGAATTGAGTCCACCTTCTCCTCTATGACAAAAATTTGTAGTTTGTTTTCTCTCAATTGCCACAGTTAATCAAATTCTATTTTTCCCCTTCTGAGATATGGTTTAAGCTCTATTGCTAATATGGATTTTTCTATCACAAATGTTACCACCTTTGTTCACCTTAGTTTATCTCCTGAATTATTTCAGTCTTCTAAATGGTTACCCCACCTCCAACTTTGCCTCCATAAATTCATTCTTTAATCTTTTCCCTTTAATGCCAAATGTCCTTTAAAACCATAAGCCAAATGATGTCCTTGCTCTGCAATGATTCATTACTGCTTTTAGGCTAACTCTCAAATACTTTATAAACTGTACCACACTGCTGCCCATCCAGTCCACAGCTTTTCACTCCCTTCCTTGTAGTCTGCATTCTATCATTGTGGAGTCAGATACCCTACTATGTGCGACATGGTCCTTCTACCATTTTGAACAATTTTCAGTTCCCTGAAGAAGCTATTATCTTTCCTCATCAGCTGCCCTGGCTCTCTCGCTCCACTTTATTTAACTGGATCCTGTTCATCTACTGAGACTCAATTCCAGGTACACCTACCTGATTTGGACCATCTTCCCAGATGTCACTTAACATTATATATCATATATTATGGATTTCTTGTAAGGTAGGTACATATCTTATATGGTTAATGAGGGCTCAGGGAATCAGTCCAGTTAAGCAATTCTGGTCTTGTAAAACTGTAAAAATTTGCAACTTCTCTTTATCCCGGGTCCTCTGATCTACTATTCCTGATTATTACAACATGTTACCTTGATATTAGAAAGAAATTGAGACTAGAAGGCATAAGCATCCCTAATATTAATAATGCATATATTATAGTTAAAAAAAAAGAATGAGTCATTCAACTTGATGCTTAATCACTCATCATAGATTAATTCTAAGACTGCTACCCTTGAGATGAGCTGATGTGAGTGAGGATCAAAAATGTCAAAGGAAAAGTACACTCTGGAGTATTTCATACACTCCAGGAGAGAGGCCCTGTGACCCTATCAGCATGTTTTATTGGCCTGATCTGTGTCCCATGGCTATTCAGCTTTTTAAGTGGCAGGTATCAACACATAGGATGTGACAGCAAAGCAAGCTATGCCTATTGTCAAGCAGTGAGAGAAATGGTGACTGGAAGGCAGAATGAAGCAACAGACTCAAAGAGCCTGCTGCTTTACCTTTCTGGAAACGATTCAAAAGTTTACATTTGACTTCCTACTGACACAAACAGGATCTCAAAGTAAATACCTTCCATTCCTTTCACAGATGTTCAGTCAGTGGGAATCTTTGAGACACAGAGGAAGCCATCTGTCTTTTCCACACATGCCCGTTGTTAAGAAATCTTGAGGGTCCTCTTAGCATTTGGCCACTCTGCCCACTGCAAGACAGCAGGGGTAGCATTTCTGGATCTGACCCCATGGCTTTGAGAACGTATTGAAGAAAAGAAAAACTGCTAGAAAATAGCAAAATGAAAACCACAAACTTACTTGCTTGACAAAAGATGATGTCTTCAAAGGTAGCATTTTACCTCACCAACCAGTGCCAAGTCTCAGCCAGGAGAAATGTGAACCAATACAGACAAGAAAGGTTAAAGGAGAAACAACCAACAATGAAGATTATTAAATAGTAAAATGATTGATGCAAAATGAGGAAGACAGTTTCTTACTATGAACAGCTATAAAAAGAAAAGAGAGAATCTATCTGGAATGCCATTTATTGACCTGCCTGAAGGCAGAGGAATAAATTCCTGGGCTCTTAAGTTACCGTCTGGCCCCATGATCTCACAAGTCCTTTTAATAGTGATTGTCAGCTATACCAAATGATTTGTGTTAATTTTTTCCCCTGAGGGACAAAGAAAGCTAAAAATTACTGGTAGATGACTCATCCAAGAGCTGAATTTTCAGGAGAAACCGGCCTTTCCATGCTTATATTATTTCCTAGTGGCCATCCTATAGGCTTGACTGATACCTGCAAGGAAGAGTCGAGAACAGAATATAAATCAGGAAAACTTATCTAGAATGGCTATTTTCCCTAAGGTTGACTAGGACACTCATGCCATCAGGCAGACTGGGTCAGCTCAGGATAACAACAAAGTGCTTGTTGCTAAAACTTTAGTGCAAAGAAAACCCAATACAAAAGACAATGAGAAAATCAATGAAAATTGCCCAGATGCATAAAAGTAGAAAGGACAGTGCCTTACTCTTCTAATCTTGGGAGAAAATAGAAAAGACATATTTCAGAGAGCATTCCATTGAGTCAAAGTCTGAAACTCATATTAAAAGCTTCATGAGGGGTGTGGACAAACATTAAAACCAATTATTGAAAGTGACTGTAGATCTAAAGCAACTAGAAGGGGAGAGGGAGGGTTAAAAATGAGAAGGTAAGAGCACAGTGGACCTTGGTAAAGGACAGCTTGGTAAAGTGCTTAGGTGGTGAGAGAGATACAGAGAACACATCTGAGGAGGGAACCTATATTCTCAAAAAATTAACAAAGATGTAAAACAATGGCAATTAGTTAAAAAAATAATAATAATAAAACCTCCACGAGGGAGGCTATGAAGAGAACAATAAAAAACAAAATTCTTAGAATGAGGGGGAGATGCTCAAAAAGTTTTAAGGTATATTTATGGATGTTTAGTCATGATGATGGGTGTTCTGTAAAATGTGAAATCATTAATGTTTTTTATACTCAGCATTGTATGTTTAATATTGCATATAGTTATTTGGATACCCTTACATCTGCTCAGTAATTACTGGCAATGAGGCAAAGTATCACCAGAAAAATATCCTGCTGTTATGAGCATGCATTACTTTAAAAACATAAATTAGAGGTTAAAATAAATGTATCTGACAAATGTACATGAAACATTACATCTAATTGGTAAAGGAATTTGTTTTAATATATCCTTGAGTTTGTAATATATCTCCATTTATTCTTCTGACATTATTGGTTAATTGCCACAGAACCAAAATTTGGAAGAGGAAAGAATGAATCACTTTCATTTTTACATAAGAAAACATAATGCTAACCTGAAATCGCTGACTTTGCTTTTACCTGAATAAGACAGAGGGTTTGAAGAATAATAACTGGAGCAGAGAAGGCAATTTTATCCCTAGCCAATCAGTTCTGTCACTCTCCTCAACCTCCACTTAGAATACAGCCTTAAGAGAGCAGCAGGGACTCAGAAACCTTGAACTTGTTCTTAATCTTGAATAAGTGGGGCCATGTCTACTTGAAGAGCTATGCCAAACTTTGGTCTCTTTCACTGTTGAACTGTGCCCAATTGTGAGGCTATCCACAACAGCTGAAAAACCATTCAAATTGCTAAATAAACTCTAGAAGTGCTGCACCTATAGAGGTCTACATAGCAGTCATAAACAAAAAGCAAATGCAGGCATGTATTGACATAAAAATATCTCTGAGAACACTACTACACTGCTGGTGGGAATGTAAACTAGTTCAACCACTATGGAAAGCAGTGTGGAGGACCCTCAAGATAATGAAAATGGAACTACCATTTGACCCAGCAATTGCTCTTTTGGGAATCTACCCAAAAGAGACCTCAACGTGGGTACAAAGGGACACCTGTGCTCGGATGTTTACTGCAGCACAATTTATAATTGCAAGGTCCTGGAAACAACCCAAATGCCCCAAAATGGATGACTGGATGAAAAAAATGTGGTATATATACATGATGGAATATTATTCATCAATTAAAAATGACAAATTCAATGATTTCATAACAACATGGATGTATTTAGAAGAAATCATATTAGCAGAAACAAGCCATAAAGAAAAAGACAGGAACCAAATGGTTTCACTAATATATGGGACATAGTGAAAAAAATAAACAAAATCCTTGAGGAAAAGTCAAAACAAGCTAAGCACCAAACTGAAGTGCACAGCTTTGAGCAGGAGGGAAAGGGGGGAAAGGGAGGGAAGGGGGGGGCAAATCCATGAGATTACAATGTTGTGAAATTTATATATAAATAAAATTTTTTTTTTAAATCTGAGATACATTGCCAAGCTAGAAAAAAAAAGGTACATATCATGACATTATTAAAATTAAAAACTACATTATATAGTGATACTATATCTTTCTGTACATAATTGGTATATTGTAAAATTGGCTCTTTTGTTTGTCCTCCTCTTCCTCACCAGTCTAGGTCTCTCTCTCTCTCACTCCTCCAAAGTGGTGCCATTCAGAGACAGAGCTGGCATCTCTGTGCCCTTGAAGTCCTGTCTCGATGGACATTCTGCAGGTTCTAGTGTAATTGAGTGAGCAGGCATCTTTCTTGGGAACTATGAGTGAGTTCTTCCTGAAAAAGATGAAAAGCTCTAGTGTGACTTCACCAGAAGTCCAGACTTCTAGTGATTCTAACTCCGTTTGCTTGCTGACAGGATCTCCTCTTCTGGAAGAGAGTCAATTTTGTTAGGATGACCACAGGAGCTTTTCTCCATGTTCACTCGAGATACAGAAAACTCCTTCATCTTTAACAAACCACACAATATGTAACAGCATCATTATGTTTTTACCATTTTATTCTGTTTCAACTGTTCTGATAAGTGCTGAGTGAAGACCAGCAAGTCTACTCCATAAGCTGAAGGGTAATTCAGGAACCGACCAGTCTCCTCTTCATGCAGACATACTAAACAATACCAAGGTCACTGAGAGCCTTTCCCTCTTGGCTGGAAGATTGAGCTAAAGCACTTTCAGTGATTCCTTACAGAGACAGAAGGGAAGACCATTAGCATGATCACATTGTCTCTCTAAACAAATACATCACATCTTCACTTCCTTTCTTATACATCTTGAGGACAGACCTATGTGTTCATATAGCAAGGTCTGTTTTACTGCTTCTTAGAGAGTGCTACAGACAGAGAGCTCCCCAGTAACTACTTAGCTGCAAGTCCATCCACCATCCTTTTACATATAGTTACATGTTCATGATAACCAAACCAACTGATAGCATTCTCCTCTGGATATGAATTTTGGATAATGAACAATGGTAAGTAGGCTTTAGTTTGTCTTGTTTAAGTTTTTGCAAAAGGAAAATTTTCATATAGTTCAATCGTAACGTTAAAAGAGTATTGGCTGGCCTCTAGAAAGACTATGGATTGTGTAGCCAGAGTAAATGAAACTGGACTGCCAATCCTCACTACCATCTTGAACCCCATGACTCCACACTGAAAATTTTTCTCAAAGTTTCAAAAGGAGTTGCACTTTTTCCCACAGTAAAACTGGCAAGAGGAACCATGAAACACAGCACAGACACACTTCACCCACGTTACTAATGGGACACAGACTACAAGGCAGTGTTCCCCTCCATATTCCACCTGCTACAAGTCTGTGTGATCATCTGCTAGGCTCTGACTAATGAGAACAGCAGAAACCCTGCAGGGCTGAAGGGGCAATCTGGCAAGAGCACACAGAGGGAGAGAATGGCCTTGTTCTGACATGCTGAGTACTGGATGGAATTACCACTTGTCAGAACTTCCTGACAACCATTTTAGAGGACTAGAAGGGGGCTTAGGCAACAGGCAAGAGACCTGGGATGCTGTCCTGTATGTTATTCTGCATATACAGACTAAAAGAAAGTCTCCAAAGCACCCTTTGGCAAGGAGAGGAAGAAATATAGCCAGCTTCTACCAGGGTGGCAATGGGCACATGAAAAACATAATTTTTACAGCTTTGCCAAGATCTAAGAATCTCAGTGGGTATCTGGAAAGCAGAGGAGTCAATCACCTTTAGCAAGCTTCACTGATATTGGACAGATGATGCCAAAGGGAGACAAAAGTGAAATCTGAAGGTTCCAGATAACAACACAAATACTGTGATTTTGGTTCAAGACAAGTTTACCCTAGAGGTCACAGGTTTCTAAAAACTCTTCTGAAATTCCCACCACAACCATGTCCTTTAATATCATATTACAAATGAACTCTTATCTTTTTTAGTGATTACAACATATACTTTCATTCCAAGCTTACCATCTATATTTCCATTATATACCTCCTTGGTCAAAGACGTACAGAATTTGGTGCTAGATAGAAATTACAGAAATAATCCAACACAGCCATCTAATTTACAGATGCGAAAGTGCAGATGTCAAGTTAGGCACACCAGAGTTCATTGCTATACATAGTTGAAGAGGCTCACTAAGATCCAGCTTTCCATTTTCCCAGATGCATCATCGATCACCATGTAATTCTGCCACATCATCGATCACCACGTAATTCTGGAACAAAGGAGTCGTTCTGAAAGATGTAAACTACCTTCACTGTCATGGTCAGTATCAGTACCATGTTGTGGAGAGTAACCTTAACACCTGAAATGTTTGTAGGCTATCACGATTTCTTTCATGAACACAATCTACTTGATTTTAAAACAATTCTGAGAAGCAAACAACAGTCATCCTTAGGCCCATTTTACAAATGTGTCAAGTGAGACTAGAGAGATTACATGGTTCGCATAAAATCACGCAGAAACTGTCAGTTCTAACTCTTAGTTTAACTTTACTTTCATATCATCAATCACAACTCTCTGTGTTCTCCACAATTTTTAACATCATAATTGACTACTTTACACCTGAATTGGATGTTTTATTCATCTCCACATGGATAAGCCACAGATCAACCATGTGTTTATTTTCAAATGTGTCTGCTAGAATTTTATTATGAGAATATGGTGTATGGAAATTAACAGCCAGAAGCCACACGGACTCAAAGAAATACAATATGATATTGCTTTTCATTTTCTTCACTTGGGTTGAATGCCTCTGGGAAGGTTCCAGTCAGTGTGACTTGGAAAGACACTACTAAGTGTGTTGTCAATGACTTACAGGTGGGCACTTCTAGGACCTCTCCACCTGCTTCATTCCCAGGAACTTTTGCCTGTCTCCCAGTCATCACTCACTCCCCCCCCCCACACACACACAATAGTACCCTCACTTGGCTATGTGAACAGGAAAGTGGGTGAGCTACACCCTGAAATCTTGACATGCAGTGTGCTCATCCGTGGTGCCTCCTGTTTCTTACCTTCAGTAGACACCACTTGGTCATATTAATTTCTGTCACGGGGGGGGGAGATGGTCAGTGAAACCTAAATGGGCTTTTCCTATTTATTGATACAATTTCGTGGCAAGAGCAATTTTCAGAGCTTATTTTCCACTCCATTGAATCCCATGTTACTGCAAATGAATATATTCCTCGGTCAGTGCAATGGCAAAACACAGTTGTAAGTGCTTTATGCTTCATTTGGATAAAGAGTTCAGGATATTACCAAATATAAAAGGAAGTTAAGGGCCATATTTCATTAGAAAGCTATCTTCCCTGTTAATAAAACCTGATGTTGGTGGCAGATGTGTAAAAACCAGAGCAGGGACCTATGGTGCTGACTGGTGTTCAATAAGATAGTATAGCAGCCTTGAGCCCCACCTGAACCCAACCTCCAGTTAGATGAAAGAAATACTTCATCCAGGCCAGGGACTGGGAAGAAATGGACTTGGAGTTGGATGTCTTATAGAGTGCTGAAAACTCCATGACCATGTCAAGGTATGTCTTCAGATGATTGTTTCGCATCATTACCAGAAGGTTCTTGCTAACTTTGCTAAGTGTAGAATGAGGATGTGCCACTATGCCTGTCATGGTCTGGTATGTGTGACTTAAAAAAACAAAAACAAAAATAGGAATGGGGTTAAAAAATATCCTACTTGAGAGATTTTCTGTTTACTGGGTTTCAAAAATAATACTATCATCTCATTTCTTTCATAGGAAAATTCTTCTCTGTCCCTATCTCTACAGTGAATGCTCAACAGCATAACACTCTCCACACAATTTCAACTAGTTCACACTGAAGCTAGTAGCTCATTTTATCGAGAAACCAACACTTGAGAAATAATAGGACTTATGGGTTTTTATAGGTGACACTACGAATACCTTCCCGATCCATGATATAAATGATATAAATGTTCCTTTTTATCAGTTATCTGACAGGTAAATTGCATTCCACACTCCACCCTCATTAACTCCCCTGAAACTTCATGCCCAGGTCACAAGTTCTATCCACTGCCTTACCTCCTTGATTATAGGTAGATTTATGATGTTGCCCTGCCCCTGACCTCCATATTTTTCTTTCCTATCTAGGAAATAAGCTTTCACCCAAATTTCTATCTCTAATGCTGAAGTTACTATAGTCCTTCAAATTCATTTTTGTATTACTTAGGAAGGTAAGAGGTTTCCTCAGAGGATGGGCTTCGATAGATTCTAGTGTCACCCACTTCCCTGCCTTATCTGTTGACATGAAGAAAGCAGCTTCAAACTTAGGCACAAGGCAGCCAGTTGTGGGCCAGGATCAATAATCAGTCCAATGGAAATTGCCATGGAATGTCCTTGTCCTGAGGCATTCCATTCCAAGCTGCTCAAGTGTGGAGTCTGCCCTTTTCCTTGGTCTTATCACTAGACTCCACCATTGCACAAATTCTGACTGTGGCTATCAAGGTCCTTGTTGGCCATGGTTCTGCTTATCTATTCAACTGGGCCTTCTGAATGCTATCTGGCTTTCAGCTCAGACTTCCAGTCTTTGCTAAGCCCCTCAGCATGTATACACTCAGGACACATTGACCTCAAGTGCAAAATCTAGTTCTGCCAATACTAACAGAACACCTTTTCAAAATTCTCTGAGTCTTACTTTCCTCATTTGTAAAATGACTGTGATAATATCCATCTTATAAAGTTGTTGCAAGGATGACATTATTTAAATACCTAGTTCTTAGTAGAAACAGGGTGCCTTTTTTCCATTTCTTTTTACCCATACAATCAGCCTGTCTTTGTTCAGTGTTCAAGAATAGCTGCTCTTGCTAATTGTGACATCATTTCCTACTAGAGCCATATTAACTAGAGGAGAAACAATCAGAATTAACCCTTTGGATTTCAGGATTAAGTGAGTCTAATTCAAAAGGCAGTAGTTTAGAAATTCACATTAAAGCCAGCTTGTAACTAGTTTGCATACAGATTTGCATTTAACATCTATGTTCTGGATAATTTGTATCCTTATGTAGGTGTGATAATGTATCATGAGGATTTTCTTTGAGTTTTAGCAAAATGCATTTATAAGGAAATTCAAAACCATTTTGCCTGAACTAAGAGAAAATTAAAAAATTCTTGCTTCTTATTTTTTAATCATAATATGATCAGTTCACATAAAACTCTCCTTACAGAATTCATATAGATGAGTTGACACTGGCTCTTAAACATAGTTAGTGCTCAATATTGGTCTCCTTTTTCTCCCTGATTATAGTTTTATTCCTTAACTTAGCTCCTATGCTCACACTTAAGATTAGCAAAGTGATAAGATCATCAAAGAACTCTTGGATATCACTACCATGTGCCCAGGAAGACTTGTCTGTTTTTTAAGTCTTTACTCATTAGTTGTGAATTCATGAATAATAATTCATCAATAAAGCAGTATGCTCTGTCTTAAAACACTCATTTATGGAGCAATCACCATGTACCAGGCACTGAGCTATTTGCCAGACACTCAATGTCTTTTTCCGGAGAACTCTTTGGTGGGGTGGGAAGCCTACATGTAGGAGACAACTAATGCCATTCATTTAGGGTGACCAGACAGTGACATGACTGATCTAGGAATATGAAAACCTGTATTTCTTCAGGTGAAGATCAGTGTCATAACTTGGGGGCCAATAGTTTCTTCTCCCAATCAACTATCTTACACTGCAAATCTATTTTCCTGAAGAACTGTAATGAGTTGAAAAATCTAAAGAAAAAATGGCATTCTTGTGAGCATCATAAAGGGGTTTATCCTCATGATAACAGGGTGGGATCTGGACTGGGATAGGCCTTTGAGCATTAGCAGAAAAGTAATGGGTAGAGATGGATGTATTTCTTCTCATCAAAGGAGAGCAAAGTTAGAAAATGATTTTAGATAAGATACCAGAAATTATCTGAGTGTTTATAATTTAGACTACTTTCTAGTTAAGGGAGAAAAAAATCCTCAAATATATACCAAAAGTAACTTGAGGAAAAAATGTTAAAATTCACTTTGCTTCTATTTAAGAATAGGTAAGATTAAAATATTTCCCGTTGGTAGAATTTGAGGTTTAGGAATTATAGGTAAATTCAGATATAGGGAAGCAAATTTGCATTTGTACAGCATTCTATAAATAGAAATAATTCATGCCTGGTACATAATCTTAGTGTTTTGCTTTAGTATACTAGACAGTGAATTCTTTGGCAGAAATATATGGTTTCGTTCAACTTCTGTAAAGTAAGTAGACTATGAATTTAAGAGCAAGTTGGTTGGGCATTTGAATTTTAGGTCTGTCATTTGTTGACTATATAAATTTTTGTAGTATCTGTTTCCTGAAAACTAAATCATGTAACCTATCATCTACTGTGAATGTTGTAATGATTTAATTAAGAGTGTTGTGATAGCTTGATTAAATAATGTCCAGAAGATCTTGGTACTCAAATACTGAATTAACTGTTTCCCTGTATCTCCAAAGCAAAAAATCATAACCAATACTTGATACTCAATAACTGTGATTTCACCCTACCAGTAGCACCCTCCCCACTTGGATTGTGTGACATGATGCTGTGATATCACCTCCTTCCTCACCCCTGGAATATTTTCAAGTAGATAATAATTAGATTCACTATGTCTTTCTAATAACTGAATGAAGTTATTGATATTATTAACACCCATGTTACCAATCCAAAAACTGAGGCATAGAATAGTTCAGTAGCACCAATATCACATAACTCATAAGATGATGGAACCAAATATCTTCAACATCACAGTGTATAACCTGTATCCACTTCCTGATTCCAGGTTCATCTAATTCTAATCTCATACTTCTACATTACCACACTCCTTCCCACAAACGAGATTTTCTTCTTTTAAATTCCTCATTTGGCTTGAGATAGTTTTGATGAAGTTAAACTTTAAACTCCCAGGAGAAAGACTTCATATTTTGAGTTATACAAAGCACTCTGGCATGCAGCCACTTTTTCAAATTTCTGCTAAATCAGCCAGTAAGCTCTTAGTGAGAACCAATATTTGGTCTTAAGTTCTAACGGATTCTGGAACTTGATCTGAAGATCTTGAGCCATGTAGACAGATGGAACACAGAAATTAGCCTAATCAATGGTACGAGTTCCCCTAAGCTTCACTGTCTCCATGGAGAGTGAAGCACCAGCTTATGCTTTGTGGTATGATGGGGCTTGGAATTCCAACCAAGAAGAGAGACAAGTTTTAGGGCAAACTCCCCTCTCACACAAAAACTACCTTAGAGCTTCTCTCTTATAAAGTGATATTGATTCATGTTTTTCTGAAACTTGACTATCACGGGGAGGATGTCTTGTCCATTGAGGATGACCATTTCCAGCACAATGCAGAGTCTAAGAGAGCAGGTCCCTTCTCCGTTGTGTGCATACCTAGCACAGCACCTAGCACATTGTAGGTACTTGATCAATATTCATTGAATTAACAATTAAATGAATTTTTGTTTTCATTTTGAAAGGTGATTCAAACACATTCCATTCACTCTCAGTTGATTCAGTTTGGCTGGGGAAGGAACAGAAAGTGACATACACTGGTCATTACTCTCTTTCAAGCACAATGCTTCCTACTCATAATGCCATTTTTAATTCTCTTTGACAATATTAAAAGGTAGCTATTACTACTCCATTTTACAGATAAGAAATCAGTACTTAGCAAGATAAGTTAATGAGCCCAAGACAGCATAGATGGAAGGAAATTTCTAACTGCACTTGTGGAGTCCTTTCATGAAAGCCATACACACACACAAAAGTTAATTTTCATGACTTGTTTTGTTTCATTAGTCATTATTAAATAAATTGATGATTATCATCAATAGGAAGTGTGACATTTTTTAGCACTCAATATGTATCAGGCTTTGTTCTAAAGTTTTATATATATATATGCATGCTATATATCTACATGCTACATATTTATATATATAATTACATTTAATTATTTCAACATGCCTAAGTGGTTAATGATATTACTGTCGACTTTATGGACAATGGGCAGGAAATCTGGACACAAACAACTTGTCTAAGGTCATTAATCTAATAGCAATGGTCTACATTTCATATATGGGCAGTCTAATTTCATTAGTCACACTATTAGCCAGAGAGGTGTAGCCCCCTATACACTTTCCCTCAAAAACCCCCCTATATTGGATGCATACTAGGATCAGTCCAGGAGTCAGGCTTTTCTGTTTAATATTAGGCTCTAGAATATAAGTGAGAATGAACTGAATTGACTGGAGCTAAACCAGCACCAATCAAGCAAGTAGGATTAAAGTTTCCCCTCCCTCTCCCCATCTTAGTGTTCAGTAATGAAGTCTAACTCACCCAGGTGTCTCCCTCCCCTCTTTCAGGAGTTATGTAAATAGAGACTCATAAACCTTCCAATCACATTGGCTCCTATGGGTGCCAATCATTAGACGGATCAATTAGGTTCAAAGGTGGGTATCTTGGAGCCTATTTAAGTCAGGCTCTAAGCACCTTGTAATGGAGTGTGCGGTGGGGAAACTTGGGAGATTTGAGGAATCACTTTGAGGAGCAATCAGATCCATGTCCCTGTCCTCTGGCACCCTGCCTTCATAGAGCTGACCTCCAACACTGCCTCCAACATCATTTGCTGAATGACATCTTTGGCCCTGTGTTAGGTGTCTCTGAAAGCTGTTTGCTGCTGGCTTTATGTTCACCATCGCAAAGAGCTGTAACACTGGTTTCTGCCTCTGACACATCCAACATCACCCTTGGTGTTACTACCTTTGGTACCATCTGACCCAGGGTCCAGTGCCGCAGGCTTGGCCTTTGGATTGCTATTGCTGACTGCTTTGGTGCCACCTCTGCTGAGACCTTCAAGACCTCCCTGACATGAACGTTTTGTAAACTGAAACTTTGTAACCCTCAAGAATTTCAAGATCTCCTTGACCTGACACCTTGCAGACTTTCAAATCATTGCTATTTCTTTGGTTTTAACTCTTAACTCTCTCCCAATTTCTCTCTCTCTATAAATAAACCCGTTTGTTGTTGAACCCAGAGCTTGTTTCATGCCCTGCAATTGCAGTAGCAAGCACAGGGTAAGAACCCACATTTTGGTGCCTCCCGCACTTTGCATGGTTACCGATGCTCACGTTTTAAGAAACTTCAGAGAGTCAAGGACACAGCTCAGTCCACTAATACGTTATAGTGTAAAATGGCTCAGGGTGCAAATTAGACTGAATAGCTAAAATTTCAGAAGCATGAAGTATAGGAAACATAATTCTCTGAGGAAATATGAAAAGATCAGAGTCAGGTGGAAATGAACCAATCAGAAGGGAGAAAAATATCCCTTCAATTTTCTACATATGCCCTCTTCCCTAAGTACTCTACTCTTCCCCTACCCTGAAAGCTAAATTTGAGAGTAATCCCTAAATAGGATACTGAAATTTAATTTTCATATTGACCTGTCAAGTGAACACAGTAAAGTGTATTTTTATTGTAGCCATCTAATAAATATGGGAAACATTATTCTTTAATTTTCAAGAGCTATTTGAGGATCTAACCAAACTATGCTAGGAATGTGCCTAAGAACATTCTTGCACCTGCACCCCACCTCCCCCAAGATAGAGATGGCAGCTACCTTTTGAAATCAAAGCCACTGACCAGCAGGGGATGTGCCTGACATGAAAGAAGCCTGTGGTAGTACATAACAGGCATACTTCCTCTTAAAGTCATTCCTTTTGGGTCAGGCCACAGCAGCATGCAAACGAAGGCATTCTTCAGGTCTGTTCTGACAAAGCTGGAGCAAGGTCTAGGAATTCTCTGTCAGTCAGAATGAACTTTCCTGGTCCATATCAGCTTTGCTCCACCTTCATCTTCCTTCTGCTTTCTCTCTCTCCTCTATCAACAGCATTCTCTCTACTATTAGCCCAAGGCAATGCACACAGATAACATTCTAGGATAACAATAATACCCACTAGTGTTTTCCAAAGTGCCTTTATTTCAGGCAATTTTGAGGCTGTAGTCAAGTGAACCAGAGGCTCACAGAGACTGAAACTACTCACTCAAAAAAAAAAAAAAACTTTAGAAATAGAACTCTCATGTGTTGTATGAAAGGAGAGAAGGTTAGAAATAGAACTCTCAGTGAGTATAACAAAGACTGACAAGTCAACACATCCAGTCATTTAGTCTTTTCCATATTTACAAGTCATATTGAATTGAACATAAAGAAATCCCACTCTATATGTATAAATAACTATGACCTTGGATAAGTCTTTTCATTTTTCTGGATTTCCATTTCTTCATCTGAAATGAGGACATTGGATTATGAGATTAGTTGTATGATTGTAGATTTCTCAAATATACTATGATTCTGAAGTCAAACATATAATTTCACTTTGCTATTCACAGAACTAAGTCTTTTTTACTTTTAAACAAAAGCACCCCAAAGTATCTCAGCATTAGGGATCATATTCCTGGGAGTACATAGGGTTAAATTTAGGTTTTGCATTTTTTATACTGGGAAATGAATGCAATTCCTTAAAAACAAGTGGCACATTTGGAGGCACAGGTGAAAAAGATACTGTTTTCAATACCCTGGATGCAAACGTAGAGCTGTCACTGCCTGCTACCAATCAGCACATGACCTATATTTATAATTTATTTTTTACTACTGATGTCCAACCAACCTATTGGCAGCAAGTGCACATAGATCCCATCTTGAGGAGCGGATCAAAGACAGTGATAAGTAATATCTTCAGTTCTAAGTAAAACATCAGTACTGGGTTAATTTAACAAGAACACTGACCAACATTGCATTATCAGCTGCACAGAGGGACTTGATGCTGTTGGGTGAGGCTAGAGATTTTTTCCTGAAACTTTGCTGAGCTTTACAAGAGATGGTTTATGGGCAAAGAGAGTCAGCTTTGCTGAATGTACAAGATACATGGTACATTGAATACAGGTTTTTATCTTACCACATTACGAAGGTTGCTTACATAAGTTTGAGAAAATTGGAGAGTTCATTGAGTTAATATCAAGAATTATGAAAGCACTTGAACCTGGAAAGACAACCATAAATATGGTCACTGTGATTCTGAAGTCTAGACAATATCCCTGCAATGGTCCCAAGTGTGCTATTTGGCATTCCTTTTAATTTCCTTTCAGTTGCAATGAGATAACAAAGGTTTATAATATAGTAAATGTAAAATTAAATGCAGATAATACAATAACAGTACAATTCAAGACATCAGGTTGAAACTTCAAAATACTATGACCAACTTGGAAACAGATGTGTTGTTTAAGGAAATGAAACTATAGTAAAGTGACTCATTTATAAAAGTTCATGCAGTTAGCTTTGGCATGGATTGGGAAATTTAGTCACTTAAGCATCATTTAACCATTTATTGATTTAACAAGCATTCTTTGGATGCCTACTATCTGTCAGGTATTGTACTGGGACCTGAAATAATGTACCCACACGTGTACCCAACATTCTACAGGGAAGACACAGAAAACAGACATTTTAATTTTTTTAAAAAGAAGCTATATATCAGGGTAAACTGCATACAGAAAACAAGCATGGAGATGGTATAGGAATAATTGAGAAAGGCAACAGTTCTGGCCTGTACTACCAAAACAAACTGGATGATTAAGGAAGTTATTTAAGGATATTGCCACCTGTCTGCAGGGCCCCTTATCTCAATCAGGGAGGATGTGGTGCTGGTGGACATCACCCTGGCAGTCATGTAGGTTAGAGTAACACATGAAAAATAGTCAGTTTTCATGGGGAGACAGCATGATACTCTGAATTCTGGATCAATGTACCTGAAATCAATTTTTGGTTCTGCCAATTGTTACCTGTGATTTGGGGCAAGCCAACTGATTTAGTTGTTGCTTGTTTCATAAACAAAATGAAATAATGCCTGCTTTACTTGTTTCTCCCATGGTGGTAGTGAGGAACAAATTAATAAGAAACTATTCAATGGTATGCAAAAACACAAATGACAAATTGTGTCATTATTAGGGCAAACTTAAGGTTTCACTTCTTATCTTATACCTTAAAGTTGCCAGCAATGGAGACATTACCATGTTCTTTACCTTCTGGATTTCTAAATAAAATGCTAGGAATGTAAGCTTTGCAAGTGACAAAATACAAAATGCTACCTATCAGAGAATATACATAAACTGCCAAGTAAGCGAGGCATCCTAGGGGATCTGCACTTCCAAAACTGGGAAGATGTTTATTTGAATGCTGTTTGCGGTCTTGGTGGTGAATTCTTTTCAGTGGTCAAGTGACATAAAGAAATAATCAGTAAATAAAAAGATTGCCTCATTATGCAAAATGAAAGACAATCCACCTCAGAAAGGAGAATCGTGTGGAGAAGTTTGCTGAACAGACTCTGCCTCCAATTAAGCTCCCATTATAGAGCTGCATTTGAGCTGAAAATTCATTCTCCAAAATGGCTTAGATTTCAAGGGACATGGTCAATATGCTAATTTTAATATACCATGTGTTTTTCTAGAATTCATTTTCCCAAGGAATTCAGAGTGCTGGTACAGGCAGGAACCAGCAATAGTTGTGGTGGCCTTGCTGAAATAAATAGTCCAAACAGCCATAAGAGTGATAGATGATCCAATCAGATTCTAGAATGAGACACTATGAGGTGGATTTAAGCCACAGTTTCCAGAAGGGCAGGGAAGAGCCTCCAAGTTTAATTGCTTCCACCTCCAAAAACAAACTATTCTAGCCTCTGAGAAGAACTCTTTGAGCCTTTAAGGGCATTGTTTAAGACCCAAAAGAGAAAAAAAGGTCTCCATTCTGGCCTTCTGAAGAAGGAAAAGGGACCAGCAGCCAGATCTAGCAGCCAGTCACCAAGGAAGAGAAACCAAGACCTTTGCAGAGACTGGGCCTCCAGTCTTATCTCTGACATTGCCTGGTGGGAGCATCAAAAGCCATGGCCCTGATGTCTCTATCTGTTGGTGGTGACCAACAGATTCATGGTGACCACTCCTTAGCATCGCTGCTGTCAAACACTCTTGGTGACAGCTTATCAGCATTCCACTTGTCTGGTGTCACTAACAGGATAAGGTAGCAGGCCTCTTGTGGCTACATTAAGGTCCTTGTTTTTCCCTTGAAAAATAAATCTCATGGCTGTTGGAACATAGGTCTCTTGCAACTGTGTGCATGGGTAAAAGAACTCACAGATAGTGACCTCTATCAAGCACTGTCCCTTGAGTCAGTTATTGTCCTTAGTATTTGTATTTGTTCCCCTGCTTAGTTTGGGGGTGACTTGTTTGTACCTGATTTCAGTACCATTCTCACATTGTCTTGGCTATTTTGGGTGGAAAAAGGGGTGTTCTCTAAACTTTTCCATAGAATTGCCAAGGGCAAAAACCCTATGGAATTTACATGGAGATCCAGGTTATGAAGTAAAGCTAGGTTCTAGGAGTTTCCTCACCAGTTTTACTGGTTAGCTTCATTTAACTGCTCATGGATATGTGGTGTGATATCAAGTTATGCATAACAGAGAAGTTGGTTTGGCCTCTGAAACAACAAAGATGGTGGGGAAAAAAGCACCAAAATAAATATTGAGCAAATACACAAGTTAACTAAATCCAAGGCACCTAGTAGTCATCTCACAAAAATTGTCACTGTGCCCTAGCACCTACTTTTCCACAAGAAAAACCAATAAAATATTCACACCATATTTCTTGAATTTGAAGGTGACAACAAAGATACCTCGTTATCTTTATCTTTCCTTACCACTAAAGGAAAAAAAATGCTACCTATCATAGATTACTTTCTTAAGTATTTAAGTAAGATTGTAGGCTCTACCTTGATTTTAGAGATGTTAAATGTGAGAAGAAATGTGCTTTAGATTGTCAAATTTGTTGTTTTTAGCACGTCCCTAAAAATGACACACAAGACAGGGAAATCTCAGGAAACTATATAGCTAATGTGTTGAAAAAATTTGAGGCTTTGCTAGGACAAAACCAAGAACCCTAGGGACGAGAGGGCAGATACTAGTGTAGCCTAAAAATCATACAGGGTAGAGACTGGACACACAACACAGGGATCTATTCCCCAAATCTGGAAACCCAAAATTAGTGGGAGTTCCTATAAACCTAAAGGAAGAAATTTCAGAAGCAAAAGAATATGTTATTTCACACAGCGGGCCTACTACATAAGGAACTCATTACCCCTAGGGATATCACAGACTAAAAAGAGATAATTTGATTCAAAAGGGGTTTTAGATAAATTCATGGATGATAGATCCATAATGGAGTCCACCCTCTACACACTTAAATACTCTTATTAAGTCATCACTTCAGCTTTTTCCCCCTGTGCTAAATAATAGTGCTTTCTCTAGCTTTCTCTAATAGTCCCCCATTTTCCAATCCTTCAATTTTATCTGTCCTCCTCTAAATCAGTGGTCCCATTTAATGAGTTTTCCCCACTTAAATGAGTCCCTGCAAACATCATCATGGCAAGTTCAAAGCTGAGGTCATCCTCCAGTCTCTCTCAGAGCTTAGAGGTCATGAAGGGCAGGGACTTAACATTGGTACTTCATTGGACCCAGCAGCAGTGACCAGGATACATTTTTGTTGGGCAGATGAATGAACAATGAAAATGCCAGTACCCTGGATTTTTTGTTGAGACCTGGGCTGCCTAGGTGCCCCTGTGCCCTGTGTGGGTTTTCTATATGTCTGGTGGCAGATGCTGGGGGCAGTATTTTGAGATTGAGATCAGAGAAGTGAAGAGAGACCTGGGTCAGTTTCCATATACTATTGGTGCTCAAGTTTGCTTACAAATCCTGCTACAATTAATGTTAAGGGACCCTTAGGGAATATGAACATCAACCTGAGTCCCAAATTCAAATATGTATTCTTGGCATAGGATTCATGATAAATTAATAGATTCTGTTTCACGTAGAAATGCTACATGGGCAGGCAGAGTTATATGTTTTTACAGAGGTGGCAGAGTTGATTTTTCCCACAGCTGCCTCTGGTGGGAGGGGGAGTCATCCAACCAACTTCTGGAGATGAGATGGGGTAAGTTTCATTGAGCTGTCCCTATACCCTCAGTATTTCTAGTTCAGAGAGAATCAGGGGGTATTTGAAGGTATAAAATACCCCCACAGAACTAGAAGTAGGGTTGGAAAATTAGTAGTCTATGTGGACAATTGGCTAAAACACTGGAAAATAACATACTTAGAAGATTGCTTCACTTCATCTTAGAATAGAGTGTCACCCTCTTGTTCATAGGTATGGGATATAGTGGACATTCTCATAATTCTCATAACCTTCTCCCATAAGGCACCTTTGCTGACCTGGATAGTCATCCCACACATCTGAAGTATATTCTATTAGCAACAGGGAATAGCCTGGCAAAGAGCTATGATATCATTTAGAATACATATAAGAAAAAAAGAACAGTTAATGCCACACTAAATTCAAGGATCATGTCCCTTTGGCCTCCTTACTCAGCAGTCTAGATTTCTGCTGATGGAAAAAAACTAAAGGAAAAATAATTACTCATATGTATATATATATGATATATATATCTAAATATATATATATATTTAGATCTACACATGTATATCTGTGTATTTCTTCATAGCAATTTTATATTCTTTTGAGACAAGTTCTAAAACTTTGCTTTAACAACAAAAGCTTCTTTATGAACATTTATCTTTTCCCCAATGACCTGAGTTAGCACTCATCATTGTGTTCTTTATATACCATATTTATGAAAATGACAGCATATAAGAATGAAATGTTTTATGCCTGGTAATCTCTGTCTTATTACGTAGGATTTATGATACCAGAGGGGCAGCCCTCTCCACTGGCCTTGAGTCTGATGTCAATGCTTTATCCATTTTCCTTCTTCCTTGTTAAGGAATTGATGACTCATTTTATTTTGTATTTTCTATTGATTTTGTTTCCTTCTGCAATATTTACGAAGTCTTAAAAAACAGAGAAACATGGCTTAGATGTTTTCTATGCTGTGCGTAGGTAGCTGTGTGCATCTGTCTGTGTGTGTCCCTATGCATCTGTGATCTGTGATGTGTGTGGTTAGGTCTATGTGGGGCCACACAAAGACAAATCCAAGTCCCATGTAAACAGCATTGTTTCCTTTAAGTTCCCGTCCATCTCTGGTGTAGCTGAGCAGGTTTGTTTTTTTCAGGAAGCACAAAGGGAGCAGCTATTTCCCGTAGCAAATGCTGGCCACTTTTGTAAGTTTCCTGAACCGTCTTCATAAGTTAATCCCATTTATCCTCACAGACATTTTACCCTCACTATCACTCACTGAATATCCTTGTTGATACTAGCTTCTGCATCTCCTGTGGGGCAATGGCATGTCACATGGTGGCCTTGAGTGCTTGGAAAAGGCACTTGTCTTCCTCTAGGGAGACAGGGCCAGATCCTCTGTCCAGCAGATCAGAAACAGGAACCATTCAAGGCAATCGTATTTACAGAACATCCTTTAAAATTTAGAATTAAATTTAGTAGAGGAGATGAAAAAGTGTGGAGACCACTTGAGATCTGGGTTCTAACTTCTTGTATTAACAATCTCTCTAGGGATAAAAATAGACTTTGTATAGGGCATAAGGCTGTGTTCTATATTCTCAGAGTTACTTCTGCATAACAACACTAGAATAAAATGTCATTTTTCAGCCCTCAGTTTCTGCATCTGTATATTGTTAGTTCCATATAAGAGATAAAGAAATTCAAGTGCAGAGATGTTGAGTGTCTGGCCCAAAGGAAATAACGGAGAACAATGAGAAGGTTTGGATTCAAATCCAGTTAAATACAGCAGCACAAAGTGATAGGCTAGGAGCAGGTATCCAGAGCCCAACATCCTTGAATGCCAATTGCATTTCTACCTTCCTCTCTCATGGGAGGTTTCTGAGCTTCAGCCACCCTTAAGAGGATCACTCGTGAGGGTAGCTTCTACCTCATATGAGTTGGTGAAATGACTAAATGAGGTAATGAATGCCAAATTCTAGAACAGTGTGTCTAGTCCACCACAAATTGATAATAATCCTTGATATTTTAGTCTTCTATTTTATATTATTATTCTCAAAAAGAGTAACTGAAAGTTTCATATTGACCCATACAGGCTTATTTTGGTAAAGTGCATAGAAATTGCAGATTACCCAGAGGAACTGGAAAGATAATTTTTCTCTGTGATAAATAAACTTAGTTCCAGGTTTTTACAAGCTAAAAATGTTTAATAAAAGGGTAATAAAAAATTCACCAAATCAATTATTACCAGGGCTATGGAAATTAAAAGAATGTATTTAATTACATTTATAAGCATCTAAATTCTAAAGGTTACTAGGGTTTAACCTTCCCTGCATATCCTTAAAAATTAATGCTAGTTGTATTCTATATTCCAAACCATGCTGATTCAAGCATTTTCCTTGGCTTTCATGAACTGTCTTGCTCTAGTCTACTGTATGTAGCAATTTTATCTTACAATTTCATAGTACCCATCTTCAGAGGACTAGTGAAGTTTCTAGGAAAATACAAACCAAAATACCTTTTAGATTTAGGCCATACATGAGTTAGATTATGGCATTCAATTATCCACATAAAACTTAAAGTCTAGAAATAGCACCATATATTTAACTCATGAATTCTAGCTGGTTCTCTGACCTGGGTTGTGGTAGGTTTAGCTAACTTCAGCCTAGCATTGCTGCATTATTCTCAAATGCATGACTTATGAATCTGTTTGTAACACAGTGTCCAAGGGATACAAATGGAAAGTTGTTAAATGTCTTTGAATGAATTAATGAATAAATGAAGTTATCTGAAGTTAGTTCTTTTTGGATACTGTGCATCTCTCTTGGGGGGGTCTGACTTGGAGAATCACAAAGCAATTAATTTATTTTCCCCAGTCAACTCCCAATGCTCCTTATCACTCAGGTTGATCTAGTACATTTAGTCTCCCAATTAGACACAGTCCCAGACCTGCCTCTCAGATTGCTGTGCCAAGGGAACCACATAATTTCTCCCAAATCCTTCCTCTTTTATAGTCCCTCAAAGAAAAAGAGGCAGTCCCCCTACTGATGAGAGGAACGGCAAAGGCATACTTCAAGAACGTTCTGGGTGGGAGAGTCATGGAGACCATCATTGCAATCAACCACAGGACATGATTTATGGATTCCAAAGTGCATCAGGTCATCCCAGATCCCTAGGTAACATAAAAATGTTGCTATAAAAGAAAGGGCAGGACACCTATTTTCTAATACTCTTTTTTCTATTAAAAAAATGTTCCTGAATGCCAACAATTCCCAACCTGAAATATATGCCTCAGCCCCAATCCAACAGCCTTTAAGCTCTTCAGACTATATCAATCACTGACTGAAGAAGTGACAGAGACACTAGAAAGAGGAAATCCCAAGACCAAAAGAGTCATCTGTCACTTCTGACAGAGGATGGTCTATGGGTATAAGGGAGAGCGGTGGGTAGACATAAATTGGAGAGGGTTACCTAGAGATTTAACTTCTCTGAATCACCATCCTTGCTCTGTAGAGGAAGCTGGACAGGGAGGTGAGAGCCTTGTAAAGAATGTGGGAAATTCAAGGTCTCATTCCATAAAAGTTAGCTTTAAATGAGCTCGATTTCTTAGAGTAAACAGTGGATCAGGCATGGTTGATGGCAGGATTAATACTCCCTTTAAATAAGTGGCATTGGAGATAATACTTGTCTGCCCCTTCCCTGACCCACAGAAGCTAAATATAGCTTTTCTTTCAACTGTTATCTACATTTCCAACATGGTAAAGGAAGGTTGTATAAGTATTAAGTGACCAAACACAAATTATATGTACCTTTTAATTTCTGAAAGAAATTCTGACATGTCACACTTCAATTTTCCATAGTCATACAGCTCTTTACTATCAACATCCATAGAGTACGTTAGCTTCATTCCCTTCTATTCATCTGCAAGGTCAGGCCACTACCTTAATTCTTGCCCTCAACATCACAGTTAAAATTCCTGAGTTTCCAGCCTCTTGGGTTGTTTTCTATCAGTTCTGCCTTTTTTATGAAGTGCAGTTCTGACCATGTCACTGTTACTATTTTCAGGTTCTATATAGCTCTCATGATCATGTTCAGATATTTTGTCTATGCCCACCCCAATTTCTCAGTTCTGCCACCTCCACACACACCTCTCTTCCTTCCACCCACCCTTCACCAAACACCTTCAAAACAGTCATTTGAAAATTACTTGTGGTTCCTTAATATACAACAGATTGCTTTAGGCTTCCAAGGCTTTGCACATATTGTTCCCTCTTCCAGGAAAACACTCTCTCCGCCCCCATGTCATCTAAGACTTACTCATCTTTCTAAATTAGCTCAAGCATCACCTCTTCCAAGAAACCTTTCTCCAGCTTCCTAATCTGAAATAGATGCTCCTCACACAGCCTTGTTACCTTTGTCCCAGCTTTTGCCACATTATGCTGAAATGAGTGATGTATTCGTCTGCCACCACACTATGAGACTGAGTTTTATTCAACTGTTCTGATATCTAATGCAAAGTGAAAGCTAGTTGAATATTTTATGAATGGATGGATGGATGGATGGATGAGTGAAGTTATCTGTACTTCTCTCTTTTTAGACATTGTGGTCCAGGGTTCTCACTTGGAGAACTAGGTGGTGATTGACTCATTAACCAATCATCATCAACTGACTCAATCATCATCAATTGACTCATCAACAACTCCCCATCATTTTCTACTTCTTGGGTTTCTCCAGTCCATTCTGTCTCCCAGATAAGTACATGGCATTCCAAACCATCCATCCTTTTACTTTAAGACATGCATTCCTACACTGTCCCAAGATTTAAAAAATAAAGAAAACAGGCAGTAATATAATTTGCAAGGAAGTGGCAGTAGCTAAAAAGAATACCCCCTTATAATTATATAGCACTTTATAGTCTATGAAACTCTCTTCATTACCTTTTACTTTCTAGCAATTGCTATGGGGTAGACCACACTGAAACTCTCATTTCATTTTATATCTGAGAAAACTTCAGCTACAGAATCTTGTAACATTGTGGAATCATCTACAAAAAAAAGCAGTAAAATTTCAACTCAGAATCTTTATATTTTTTCTGTTTCATTTTTCAAAAGATTAAGCTTGGGTGGATAAACAAAAACTTCAATATAAAAGGAAAACCTTACTAATACGGACAAAGAACATAGACAAAAAGACCTTTCAAAATCACCAAATAATATATTTAGGGTGTTACCTCTCCTCCTATGCCTATGCCTGACTAGAGAGCAGTAGAGGTAAGATTATAATAGATTCAGATTCGTTGATGCCATATCTACTGAGAAGCAGTCTAAATGCAATACTCACAGAATAACAGATGATGGAAACCTTTGCAAAACCTCATTAATATGCTGATAGTCATCTTGACTGGTGCCCTGAAGTCCATGGCCTGACCATCAATAACCGACAGCTTTGTATCACAGATAGATTTCTCCCAGGATCTGCATGCAAGTCCATGACAGTGGTCTGCTCTACAGCTGGACCACCCTAATCCTCAGGGCAAGCATATTTGCTGCAGTGGGAATCTTGCAGACTAGATTAAGTGAACTATTGGGCAAAAATGGAAGGAAAAGAATAGGAAGTGGTAGTTAAAAAGCTCTAAGAAGAGGAATTTCAGACAATAATTATTTGCCCTATATATCTGGGGTGTGTGTTTGTGTGTATATTCATAGACAATCACCCATATCCATGAGATTACAGTAAGCTCCTTCACGGCATTCATAGACAATCACACACAGAGAAAAAAAGGTAGTATATTTGTATTCAGTTACACCCTCACTATCATGCCTACATCACACCTTCACTATTATGCTCCAATATCACTGCCAGACTCTGTGGCAACACTCAATATCTAAATCATTTACTTATTGAATCCCAACTACCACCACCATTAATTTTGAAAAAGAGTTTTAGGACATTTATACAGATGATTGCTGAAAGACTGAGTGGACCTCAGAATGCGTATTCAGAAAAGTCCTTTTTCTTCTAACTCTATCCATGTTGCCGTGAATGACACAAATCTGCCTTATTTGATTGCTTAATGACATTCCGTTGTTTAAATATACCACAACTTTTTGATCCATTCATGATTTGGGGCATAGGATTGGAGCTAGAAATAATTCTGCTAGCTGAAATAAGCTAGAAAGAAAAAGATAAATACCAGATGGTCTCATGTATATGTGGGATATAAACAAAACAAACAGAAAAGAGAAAATTAAAACCAGTAAACTGATAACAGAACTAAAGCATACAGCAAGGAAGGGGTGAAAGGGGATGAGCACAAGGGCTCATGATGGTGTTCTATGGGTGATATGGTGGTGGGAGAACTTTGGGATATACAACAATGTAAGAAACAAAAAGTGTAAGCTACAAAAAATAAATTAAAAAAAGAAAAAGAAATGAAATAATAACAGAAAAGGGAAGTTGATTGGGAGAAACTGAGCTCAGTCAATTCTATAGGGGAGTTCTGCAACTAAAATTACCCACCAGTTATCCCACATAGTGCTGAAATGGCTATGCCTTCAATGGTTTCTTCTATCACTGGAAATAGAATGGTCCAGAAAAAAATGCTAACTCAATAAAACAGGTTTTTCACAGTTCAGGCAATCTCTGAAGAGGGTGAGAACTAAAGATCACTCATAACACTATCTGCCAATAATGAAACCAATGACCATTTAAAGGAGATCTGGAGAGCCTATGTTCATGTCCTGTACAGTCCAGTCCTTAGGTCAACTTAGCATATATTTCTGTGGAATAATCTTTCCAGTATTCCCATAGACCTTTCTTCCTGCAGGGAACTTAGAAGAAACAATAACTTGCAGATCCAGTAATAGGGTGAAGCCAGCAAGACAACTACAGCACACATTTTATGGTAGCTCCTTAAATTCCGCCCCCTAGGAGTTTCCATCTTTTATCTTGGACAGTTTTATTAATTTATGATCCATACACCACAAAATTCAACCTTTAAAAGTACATCTTAGGGAATTTATGTTTAAAGTTTTGCATGGACAAGTGCTTCAATTTTTCTTGAACCTAAGAGTGGAATTTCCTTCTTGTATTTGATCCCAGTTATATAATGTACAATTACATTATACAACTGTTCTGATATCTGAATTTGTTGTAGACCTCTCCAACCTTACAAATTAGTAGACATGAGAAAACTCATACTAATGTAAAGTTCTAGAAGTATAATCACTTGAGGTACCATGATTTCTGTCTCTATTTGTAGTTAGCAGGGCTCAGGAGTACATCAGATTCTTTTCCTCAAAGGAATATAATTCTTTACTACAGGTAACATGGCCTTGTCTTTAATGCCAGGATACTAGTGATCTTCCTATTAAAACTTGGCATAAATTCCACAGGGCATCCCACCACTTACATCTCTAATATGATAAAGTCCATTGCATTGATGAGTCAACTGTCAGACTGCTTGGTCAGTAGTTTGGACAACAGAAACCTCACCCCATATTCAAAGCCCACAGTCATTTGTATCACCAATATATGAATACAGTATGTGTGAAATATGCTTTTTCAAAAGCCTGGAAAAGTTTACAGGCCTATGCTTTGTTCTTTGGGATAGGAAGAGTCATATGGAATGATTTGCATTATTTTGGAGAGAATGTCCTGCAATACCTCTGATCACCAGACTTCTACAAATTTTACTGATACTGTAGATCCTTGAATATTCATGGAGCTTATCTTCCAGCCTCTTGAGAACAGTTGTCTTACTAAAGCCTCCAACATACTAATCATCCCTTGCTTATTCAACCCAATTAGCATAGTCTTTGATAGTGTATATCAATGTGATGTTCTCTGGGATGTCCAGATGACCCAAATCTCTTTGGACTGTATTGTGACAGAAGACAGAAGAATTAACGTAGCCCTAGGGTATAATGCAAATATTGCTGTCTAGTACATAGAAATGCAAACTGTTGCTCATCCTTTTTTTTTCCCCTAGTGGGATAGGAAACCAAACATTCATGAAACCAATGCCCATACTCCATGCACCTGAGGCCATATTATCCAGTTTTAGCAAGAGTTATCTCATTTAGCATGACAGTTGCAACAGGGATTAAAATACAGTTGAATTTGTGGTAGTATCAGCCTGGTTTTTCTATATTCAAATATATAAATATAGGTACCAGACTAGTAATCTGAATGGAGATAAGATAGGAAGGACCCCTTTCTTGATGATTCCTTAAGATCCTTAATGTTAACACTAATTTCTGCTCTCCCAATCACAAGAACTCAATATTTGTTTAACTTAATATCATATCCAAGTTTAGACACTTTCCCTTTCCCTTTATAGATAACTCTTATCCCAAGTGGTCAAGGGTCCAATGTGGTAGTGGTTGCACCAACTACTAAGTATTTCTAGCACAATTATACTTCTGGGAGCCAGGAGAATTACCACAGTTTAATTCTCAAAACCAAGGAATGAACAAACTAACATTTTTCAAAAACCATGTTTTACTTGGGCCCAATAAGTCTTTATCTTCACAGTGGGTCCACAAATATAGTTCCTAATTCAGGTCTCAGCATTAACCCCAACAATGTGTCCAGCAGTCCTTGAAGTATCTGGGTAGTTCCTTTCAAAAATGTCCCTGACTAAATTGTTATAAATTCCTTTGGGGAAGAACTGAAGGTACAATTATTGTATACTTTGCCACAGGCTTAGAGTCTTTCATCCAAGAGACTGTTTCCTCTTGAATCAATGAGTTCAGGATCCAAAAGCAGGCTCACATCCAGAAAATAGGCCAAGAGCCATGACTTTTTATCAGGGTGACTTCCCTCAGCCTCTTGATAATCCCTCCTCGATTTCCTGTGGTGGTACAAGGTGAGTAATACCTTTGTTGATTGCACCTCTACTCAGCCCCTAAGGATGCCACAGTCTGTTAACAATTCATAACTCTCTGTAGATCACATCTTCTTGGCTGCCATTCCAACCTGGCTCTTCTTTGTGAAAATTACATCCACCTGGCTTCTGGCTGTTGAGTACTGCCACCTGGCCTCAATTGTTTTAGGGATCCAATCATCCCACTGTTATCAGTAAGCTTTGTTCTATGATGGTTTCTGCTATCATTATCCATGACCTACAGACAAAAGCCATCACTGAACTTCTTTTTTCTGGTGACCCTCTCATCAGAGTTTCATTTGTGATCTTGGAAAATTTTATGTCTTCTGGATCTTTTCAGATGGTGCAAAATCAACTGATGGGGTTTTGGGCTAAATTTACACAAAATGGCCATTTCAATATGTCTTCTTCCCCAAGGCCCTTAATAATTCCCTCCATCTCCCATGGAAATTTTTCTGTTTCAGCCCCACCCCACTGTAAACTATTCATTTTTCATAATTCCTTGATGCAGTATTAAATTCTTTTTCCCCAAAGAAAAAGAATCTTTTCCCTCACCTAATTCAACAAAATCTCCCTTATCAACCAAATAGTTTAGTTTCCATGATCAAACTTCCTCAGGATTCAGTCTCTCTATACTCCCCCCAGCTCCTGCCAGTACATGCTGGTTAAGTCCTACAGTTTCTTCATGGTATAATTTCTTTCTTTCCTTTCCAGGCCCTGAACATGGCTGGCTTCTAGTTTTAAGTTTAGTGGCCAGAAGAGGGGATTCACAAGTGAGGACATAGAGTTTCTCAGGAAAGAAGTCTGACTTTTTTTCAAAAAGTTTATTAGCTCTTAATAAAGGATGGTGTTTAGCAACTATGCCACTACAGGTAGATTTATCATCAGTTCCTGCAGCTAAAAAAGAATGGTAGAGCCCTAGGCATTATCTTCGCAGAATTTCTTAATCCTTTAAATAATGGAGAACAGTGGAAATTAGCTGGCTAAGAACAGCCTCCTGAGTTCTCTCTCTCCCTTCAGGATGATTCTGCATTTTCACTCCTCCGCTCCCAACCGGCCCAGTGTGCCCACTGATACATGCACACAACCATTGGGTCAGGTATGCACAATCACAGGGAGGAGAAATATGAATACCAGAGGTGCCATCATAGAGTCTAATGTGGACCACTTTAATAAGTTTAAAGCACCAGAAGAGTCTAGGAATTCACAATTTTGTGAGACATCATTCTTAGGTCCTGATCCTATCTGTCAGTGTCCCATTCTTACCTAATAGACCACAAATCTTAGCATAATAAACCTGCTACAGTAGGGAGTTTAACCTTCTTCGGAGCTCAGTTAGCTCCACTGACTAAGTCCTCATTTAACTTCTAGTTTTTTCCCATTATGTGAGGTAAGATCTGTTTTCTAGTCTGCCACAAAGGTCTTCTGGATTCCACATTTTATTTTGCAATTATTTGTTAATCATTCTCTTTTTCTGTAATCGCTTGTGTAGGAGTGAGCAACTTTTTCTTTATAGGGTTACAGTCAAGATTTTTGGTTTTGAGGCCATAAAGTTTACAACAATTAGTCAATTTGTGTTTCTAGCATACAAGAAGTAATAAACAATATATGGAGAATGAGTATGACTGTGCTCCATTCAAACTTATATAAAAAAAAACCTGGCAGTAGACAGAATTTGACCCATGGGCCAAGGTTGCTGGCCCTTGGTTTAGTGAAAAAATACCACCCACTACCACTGTTCCAGTTACAATTTATCCCATATTTCTCAAACACTTAATACACAGCATTGTAGCATTCTATTTCATTAGTTTACCATCCAACCTGGAAGAAAGTCTTAATGACTATGCTTCCTCCTTATTTCAGGAATATCTATTTTGCTGATGATGGAATCCTTGTTGCTAGTCATTCAACTCTAGAATTTCAACTTAATACCAACTTTTCTTGGTTCCCCAATACCAACTTTAGCCAGTTGAGTTCACCAGACATAATGAGATAGAGGTTAGTGTGGAGGATGTCCATTTGGGAATAGGGATAGAGGAGAATTTGAATTGCAATACAGAATCCAGAAGACACCCTCAGTTAACCTCCTGGGGTGTTTCTGGAGCTAAACTGTCCCAACAGAGTTGTCCTACCTTGGCCCAAAGTGGCTGAGATATTTTGCTCTCATTTCTGTTAGTCATTAGCTGCAGATTCCTTCAGGAAGGCATGATCTTGTACAAGATTCTTTATGTAGTAGATCTAATATCTAAATGGGTGAAGAACTAAAATCTGTCTTTAGCGAACACTTCCTGTAGCCAGGATAGCTGTATTTCTGTGGAGAATGGGTAAAACATTTGTTAGTACATCACAATCCATTAAGCTTAGTCTTCTTGCCTACTAATCTTTCTTGCTCCATCCATCTGTCCTTTACCAATCACACTGATTTTATTTCTGCATGTTTGCCAACTCTGGCTACAGAACATACCATGGTACCTTTTACAAGGGCTATGACCCATGCTTCTTTCTTCTTTTACTATTCGCTACTTGAATATTTCATCCACTTCCCATCACTAATTTTCGACTTTTCTTCAGGATGGGTTGCCTTTGTTAAGGTAGGAAATAAAAATATCAGAGCCTTCCTTAATAAAGATTTGCAATATCATTTCTGCTGCTACACCCATTGTGTTTCTGTGCATGGTGATTGGGTGAGCACCTATGGGAAGTTTTAAATATTTAAGTTTATATTCAAAAGGTAAACACTTATCAACTTATTGGAGGTAGGAGGGAAAAAACCAACAGACAAATCAATTCAACTTCTCTGCATAAATGGTTAGATATTTACCAAAATATTATCCTACTGCATTTAACCAACAGAGCCATACAGAGTAAGGAAGTGAACGAGGCCCAGGCCAACTTGTCCAGTGCCCTGGGGAAAGTAAAGTTCTGTATCCCCTTCCTGTCAACCCGTCTGTAGTGTGGAACAGAACTTTTTATCCTTCCCAAATGTCACTGGAAGGTTTCATGGCTACTGAAAAAAACATTCTTTTTGTTTTTGTTAATTAAATAATTTATTTATATATAAATTTCACATCTTTGTAATCCCTGGGGTTCTCCCCTCCACCTTCCCTGACCATCCCCCCCCCCCCCCCCAAGATGTGTACTTCATTTTGGTTGTTAGTTTGCTCTGATTTTTCTTCATGGCTTTTTGTTTCTCTTTCCCATGCCCCATATAATAGTGAAAGCATTTGGTATCTGTCTTTTTCTTTTTGACTTGTTTCTGCTAATATGATTTCTTCTTAAGTCCATCCATGTTATCATAAAATCATCCAATTTGTCATTTTGAATTGATGAGTAATACTCCATTGTGTGTATGTATATATATATACCACATCTTTTTCACTCAGTCATCTGTTATGGGACTTTTAGGTTGCTTCCATGACTTTGCAAATATAAACAGTGCTGCAGTAAACATCCGAGCACAGGTGTCCCTTTGTACAAGCAATGAGGTCTCCTTTGCGTAGATTCCCAAGAGAGCAATTGCTGGGTCAAATGGTAGTTCCATTTTCATTCATTTGAGGGTCCTCCACACAGTTTTCCATAGTGGCTGGGCCAGTTTACAATCTCACCAGCAGTATAAGAGTGTTCCTTTCTCTTCACATCCATGCCAGCACTTGTTGTTGCCTGTTTTTTGGATGTGGGCCATTCTTACTGGTGTAAGATGGTATCACATTGAGGTTTTGACTTGCATTTCCCTGATTGCTAGGAACATTGAGCAGTTTTTCATGTGCCTGTTGGCCATTTGTATTTCCTCTTTGGAGAAGTGTCTTTTTAATTCTCCTCATTTTTTAACTGGGGGTTTTTACTTTGTTTTTGTTAAGTTGTGTGAGTTCTTTGTGTATCTTTGTTATCAGACACTTATCACTTGTATGTAGGACAAATTTTTTTCCCACTTAGTTGGGTTTTTGTTTTCTGTGTTGTCTTTTTTGCTGTACAGAAGCTTTTTAGTTTGATGTAGTCCCAGATGTTAATGTTTTCCTTCATTTTTACATGCTATAGATGTATCTAGAAATGAATTTCAGATTTTAATTCATGGAGGGTTTTGCCCACATTTCCTCTATGTATATTATGGTTTCTGACCTTACATGCAAGTCTTTTATCCACTTTGAGTTGATTTTTGGTGTGAGGGAGTTTTCTTGGTCCATTTTTTTTTTTTTTTGGCATCTTTTGCACCAGTTGAAAACACGCATTCTTTTTGAATGGTGATGGACAATAATAAGTTCAAGAAATTGAAAACATTGGAGTTGGGGAAGAAAGATATTAAAACAAAAGCACAGGTAATGAGTTATATATGAGTAAATTGTGAGTTGTATTCCTATGCAGAAGAAACACAAAGTAAAATAATTGGAGATGGTATAATAGATAACAAATGAAGTTTGGGCAAAGATTCAGAAGAAAGAGGAGGAACAAGAAAAAGATGGGAATGTAGATGTAAAGGAGGAAGAATGGACTGTAGGAAGTAGAAGGAGAAGAGGAGGGAATAAAAGATTAAAAAGGAGAAAAAGAAGAGGACAGAGGAGTACTGAGAGAGAGGGGGATAGAAAATGAGGAAGAGGATGGAGTATAGGGAAAGGAAAAGGCCTCAGAGAAAAGCAGTGAGCGCTAAATATCACTAACTTCACTTTCACTTTGACAAAAAGCAGCACATCCAGACTTAGTCTAAAGTTCATTGCCAAATTGAAATTGGCAATCTAGAAATTAGAGGTGGATGAAGAAGCCAAGAATTTAAAAGTTTTTCAAACACAACCCTGCCTCGTCCACTATTTTATTTGCCCAATACAATTTGTTGCATGATTGGCAATTCTCCCCAGAACTCAAAATGATAACCTAAAATTTTTTTCTAGAAAAAAAGTACAATTCCTAACAAGGACTAGAAACCCATGGAAGGAGGAAATTAAATAGATCTGGATCAGATTCTATGGTCTACCATTCCATTCACTCCATTATCCAAGCTTATTATATTGGGAAACTCAGTAATTACCAGAAATTCTTTGTAAGATCAGGCAGAGAGTTACAAGTTACCTTCACTGCAGATTTAATACTCAAAAAAAAATGCTATAAGAAATTTAAGATAACTGCAATTATTTTTTAAATATAGCTTTATTGTGTTCTACTCCCCTGCCAGCAGTAAAGTAGATTCCTTAAATAGGCCTTGTAAAAGCAGATTATAAAAGCAAACATCCAACCACAGCAGACATTTAAGCACCCCACCTGCTGTATATACCAGTCACCAAGGACCTCTGAATGTGTATGATAGAAACAAGCACAGATTTTTACATTCGTTTTACCTCAATTATACAGGGATCATGTTCCCAGTCAATCTCCTTCACCTTTGACAGTAATTATTTCCCATCTCAGCGCTTACCCTCTTTTTACCTTTCTTCTTGTATAATAGTTTTAGCCCTCCAGAGTGTAATCATTTCTTTGATCCAGAGGACAGAATCAAATTTGGCTTTATAAAGAATCTCTCATGACTATAGTTCAGAACACTTAAAAGGCAACGCTGAAGCAAAATGGTGACTGGGAGAGAGGTCCCAACAACCTATGTCTGTATGTCTACTTGGCAAAGAAACCAAATCGGCCAATTGGTACCCAGATTTTGGATATCTGACCTAACAATAAAATAGGTATTAATCCTGAAATAAACCTCAAACCAAGGAAATAAACTCCGTTATCTTATCTCCAATAGTCAGTTGTGTCCATTATTGTCTCATTTTGTTTATAAGGTCTTCGAAATCCATGTCATTGAATACAAAGGGCATTATTAAATGTACTCTGACATAGGGAGATGTAGCAAGGAGGAGAAAGTCCTGAGAGCAGGATGTATTGGGAGATAATATTAACATTTCCACTTATTCAATGTTTGCTTGTGTGAAGTTTCTTATATAAATTATCTTTAGTTAAGATATGGGATTCAGGCCAAACCTGGTTTAAATCTTAGCTCACATTCTTACTAATTCTAAGATTTTGATGAATTTGTTTGCATCTCTGCACCTTGGATGTCTCATCTGTTAACAAAAACACTAGTACTTACTTGACAGAATAACTAAGAGCTGGCTGATGGAAAATGTTTATTCTATGATAACCATTATTGCTCTCATCCTCAATCCAGCTCAATATGTATGTATTCAAAACATGAGGAAACTGAGAATGTTAAACATTTAAACCATAAGGACACAACACCAATGAACAGCAGACCTATTACATGAAGTCAGCTCTGTGTGACTCTTTCCACTATATGACACCTCACAGCTCCCAGCAAGTATCCATGGCAACTTCAGGGTGATTTTATTGATTTTAAAAAAATCAGCAGTATACTGGTTCAACTTCTGTGTAGAAACACATCTTTTGACTTGACTTAGTTCAGTACTCTGACCTCCAAAGGATTTATTTATTTTGATTCAGTAAGAAAAACACACCAGTTAACAACAACAACAAAAAGATAATTTTCTTATAAT
Organism: Uropsilus gracilis; assembly: GCA_004024945.1. NCBI lineage: Eukaryota > Metazoa > Chordata > Mammalia > Eulipotyphla > Talpidae > Uropsilus > Uropsilus gracilis. Next base: position 12,598 of record PVHY01002880.1, on the reverse strand, counting down.
TGAAGAACACTAGATATTAAGTGAGAGGAAGACCCATGAAATATATATAGGCCCAGTTACCACTCTATGTCCTACCATTTCTTTCTTTTGAATCTTAATTTTATTCATCTATTTGACTAGTATTTATTGAGCACTTATCACATGTCAGGTGCTACTCTAAAGCTAGAAATAGAACAGTAAGAAGGAAAGACAAGGTCCCTTCTCCTCAAAGCTAATGGGAATAAAGACATCCTAATTGAATATTGAGACATGAAGGAACCTGAGAGATCATCTCGCCAACATCATACCACCCAAGAATGTCTTCAATAAAAAATATATAATTATAATAATTGAAGAAATGCATAATTGAAGTAATTACATGAATTAAATGAGAAAGAAGGGTCAGAGATTTTAATAGCAGCGTGATGGATGGATTTAGTTAATTGGATAAGGCATCCTTTTAACACTAATCCCTCCAAAAATGGACTTGTCAGTCATGAAGCTTGCAAGCTCACTATTCACCCACAAAAATTTCTACCACAGAGTTTTCTGAGGTAGATGGCCCTGAATGTTTCATAAACAAAGACAGGTCACTGCTTAGACAGTGTAGAAATCTGACCCTAGAAGAGTCAATCTCTATGCTAGTCACCAGCCATCTGGTATCTGATAAGAAAAGTTCTTCAAAATTTTGTAATTACCCAAGTGACTCAGTACCTTTCTCTAGAGTTAAAAGTTATTCTATTACCACAAAGGAATCATGCTAGCAGAAATAAGTCAGAAAGAAAAAGAGAAATACTGGATGGTCTCACTTATATGATGGATAAATGGAAGACAGACAAGAAAAATTTAAAATCAACTCTCAGCAAAATTGAAGCATGGGGCATGAGAGGGGGAGAAGGGGAAAGCAGGAGTGGGAGGGGCACAAAAGACTAAGATGATGGTTCATGGATTAGATAAGGTGGTGGGAGAACCCTGAGGTAGATAATGATGTAAAATAAAACAAATAAAGTTACTATATTAGTATTAAGTATTTTAACTATATCAACTTGTTTATCAACAAGTGTACATGCCGTTATCACACCACTGATGGATGAAGAGAAAGAAGTTAAGGACTTTGCCAAGCTAGTAAGGAATAGTGTTTGAAACTAAGTATTTTCACTCCAGAATCTATAATCTTAATCCTGTTGAGTTTCTAAATAGTGTGAAGAGAAATGAAAAAAAGACAGAAAAATGCAGAAACAGAAAACAGTGCATAATTCCTTAGTGATACAGATTCAAGCTTCTAGAAGGAGGAACAATGTCTGTAGGACTCAGTATTATCTGGAGAATGGAAAATAGATTTTCCTAGACTCCGACAATATTTTCTTCTCCATTGTCACATGCACCCTTTCAAGAAACATCACTACGAGGAAAACTTAAGCAGTTTTGTTGCATTCTTTTCAATTGACTTTCCCACATATTCTTGAATTTCAGAATTGATGTTACTTTTGTAACAACTCTGATCTGCTTTTTTTGGTGTATGTTGTGTGTTTTGGCTCTCTTTTTTCTTTTTGGCAAATAAAAAATGTGGTTCACCCCTCCAAGGAGAGAATCTAGGCAAAAAAATTACCTGGGAATTTGCTGACTACTTGGATCTCTATCTCTTGAATGGTCAGCACACAGAGACCTGGTCACTGATTTATATATCTGCCTAAGGACTCAGGGAATCACTGGGTAGGAAACCTCAGCCAGTCAAACTGCCATACCTCAAATGCTTGTCATTCGTGGACAGAGACCATAGGTGGCTCTCTGTTCTTCATCTCATATCCTCACATTGCTTTGTCCATCCCAATTCTGAAGCCAGAATCTTTCTTTCTTTCCTATATTTTCTGAGGGTGCTTTCTAGATTTCTCATTCCTCATAATGAACTGCAGTTAAATAATGCAGCTTCCTTCACATATAAACCAGGTTAACTTAGTGTCATTACTTCATTCTCTTTGCTCTGTCTTGTGAGCTTCTTATTGCTAATCTTACACACCATAGATCCCACCTCATCTAACTCTTCAAAAACTCTTTCAAGCTCCTTATTCATTCAGAGCAATCCATAGTTGATAACTACCATTTGTTTCTTCAAATAAGTTGTAGCTATTTAGATAAAAAAAGATCTGAAGTTGTAATTTTATTTGTGATAGGTGGATCACTTCAAGAAAGTCCTTTTTTTTTTTTTTACAATAATTGATTTCAATATTAGGTCTCCATACAAATTAACAGAAGATGAAAAGCATTTATTGCTCACAGGACTAGAATAAGCTTTACACATCCCTAATTTGAATAGAAATATGTCTCTATCCTACATGTCAACAGAATGGTTATATTGAAATCTCCTCAGGCAATACAAAGATCCTATTAGCAAAGAGAATGGAAACATTTAAATATTTCCACATGATTTTAAAATTTTAACTTACTGAAAAGAGAAAAAAAAAACACAGTGAATAGTTTCTCCTTCAATTTTTTCTTGATTTTTCATTCTTCAAGAAGACAACAACCCTGCAGGGTTTGAAACTTATAACTTTAGACATTTCTGAGTTACACAATCACAAGAAAGATTGAAGTCTTTTCTTTGAGAGGTGACTAGAAGGAAAAAATAAAAGTCTGTGTGGTCTGACTTAGAGGCAAAAAAAAAAAAAAGTCAGTGAAACTATATCAGTTCAAACTAAAAAAAAAAAAAACAACTCACTTCAGGATGAGCCATGAAGCCTGGCACTTCCAGACTAACTCTTTCTGTGACAAAAAAGATGAATATACTGAAAACATCAGAGGAGAAATGGCACATGGTTCATATTGTTTCTCAGTTGCTTAAGGTCCAAGTCCACAGTTAACTACAGTTGACATCAGCAATAATCATTCACATAAAATAAGCACTCACACACAAACACGTAGAAACATTTGAAAGGGCTTCTCTGTTATTTCTAAATCTAGTCCTGAATATGGACATGATTAAAGCTTACTTCATGAATAAGGAAGCAATGACTCACCAAGATTAAATGACTTGCTAAGGACACACAGATGCTAACTGGCACAGCTAAAGGTGGAAATCTATATTTCTTGCCTTCTAATCCTGGATTCATTTCATTAGGTCATAAAAGAATGGGTGTGCTAGCCAATCAGGTTAAGTCTCCAGGTCACCAAGATGCTTTCTATTTGACATCTTAACATCATAACCTGGGTACAAACCCTAAATAGATTTTTGACCATTTGCTATAAGATAACTAAAGGATTCAGCTTAGTTTGTTCTCCCCCAGGTCATACTAAAAGAGCAATAATTTTCAAAAGGAACATTGCACCCAGTGACTTTAGCTTGCTATTGACACTTCACAATTTTTTAAAGCGCACTTTGCAAATCCTAGAAAAAAGGTTATAGTATAACAATTATCACATGTTATGAACTTTTAGCCATGAAACAGACATTGTCCTAAGTCCTGGGAATTTAAAGCAGAATAAACCATGTTCTGGTAAAAGATTATTTAAGTATTGTAGAATGGAAGAAACAAATGTTACACCATACCTGTGTAATAAAACAGAATGAACGAAGTACATAGGAAAGGCCAAATACTCTGCTCAGGGAGTCAGAGAAGTCTTCTGAGAAGTGATGTTTGAACTAGGAGGAGAGAGATGGAGGGGCATTCTAGAAATTACCTCTTCTATGTTATTTTGAATTGCTTTCAGGATCAACTATAACTGGGTAGGGACTAATTACCCAAATGATACAGCATGTTCATGAGTTTCCAGCCATTATCCCCTCTGTCATATCTATTGATTATACAAGTATTGACTATGGTTTCAGATTAAAAACCCAGATTTTGTCCTCACCCAAAAAGAGGTAGTGGATTTTATTTTACTTTTCAACTGGATTGGGATATGATTAACATATAACACTGTGTAAATTTAAGGTGTGCAAATGTTGAGTTGATACATTTCTAAATTATAAATTTCTTACTTTAGAGCACAGCTAACACTTCCATTGCAGCACACAATTATTTCGTTTTGATATCCAGGTGATGGATTTTATTAATGGGAATTTTTAAAACAAAGAGAACCCTTATTCTATAAAGGATACTGTATCTTCTTAGATTAAGAAATTGAAAAAAAATCTCAGTGACTGTTAATTACAAATTCAAAGACTAAAACAGTCTGTGTCTGAAATAGTACCAACAATTCAAGTTTGCTCGGCAAAGAAACAGAATTTGTTTTAAAAATATGCATCATCTTACTATACTAGGAGCTCTAGGACCAAAATAGGAAAGCTTACCTTAGGAGATCTTAAAAGCCTTCGACTCATCTAGATATGAAAATAAAATCTTGGGGACACTAGACAGACACGAAAAGGGGAAAGAGTGTTCCTGGATTAAACAACTTTAAAAGAGAGGATGTCGAAGTGGAGGGCATGCTTTACTACTTGAGATGAAAAAGGGTTGCTTCAGTCCAAAGGGATCATAGAGAACAAAAGAGCAAGTGCCCAGTATTAGCTCCAGAGTTTCCCTAGTGTGAACTTGGATCTATAAACCATTCCTTGTAAAGCTGAACATAGCCTGTACTTGTAAGAACAATTGGTGAACCACTTCTTGAAAGTTGGAATAACTACAGGATAATTTTAAAAATTTAGGCAACTTTAATGAAGACCAGCATAAGCATAGAATTATCAGGATGAGTTTAAAGGCATCCCAGTTATCATAGGTGTGTAGTATTGTCACAGGTAATACTTAACAATCCACTCTCTTGAAAAAAATTAAAACCTCAGTTGGAGAGCTTGCCAATTTCTGGAAAATGAATACTCCCCACACATTTGATTTTAAACTCTGAATACCATGTCACTGAGCATTAATTTGGGAAGGGATGTAAACAATCAGCTCTGTGAGTCTATGCAAGTTAAGTCTAGTACACCGCTGGGGGCCTGCAGCTATTGGAATCGGCTCAAAATTGTGTGAAATTTGGCCATTAAAGGATTGTAAAAAATATATAAAACATACTAACAAGAACCCTGGGACAACAACAGAAGATGGAGTCCTGGATTTCATTAGATGTTGGTCTGCTTGGATATTCCTAGGTGAGGTTAACCAACTCAGCATTGGGAAGCCAAAGAGGACTTACTTGATAAAGAGATGATCTTATAACCAGAATGTTCTAACTTTTTCATCTTATTGTAAGGGTTCCCACAAGAAAAAAGGCCCAGACATAAATTTTTCAAAGTCAGTGTCTGTGACTGGTCTGCTACTCAGTCAGGATTCAACATACACATGTTTTATTTACAGTCAGCATCTCTTTGGATTGGTTGGTGATTGTGTCATACTGAAGGATAAATATTTGAGTATCACTCCATTCTAAGCCAGGGATTAAAAAGGAGATGGAACAGAGAATAGGCAGTCCAATAAATATTGCGTGCCTTTCACATGGTAGAGAAGAAAAGGAACTAACAAAAGAAAGAGGTCAAACTTTAAAAATCTCAGTTAAGTCTTCCTAAAAGGCACAGGGAAACCAGCAAGGAAAATGCAGCACTGGAGTCATATCCCATTATTCCATTATTGGATAAAAATCATGGGAGACTTGTAACATTCAAAGGCAGTGAAAAAATAAGTATCGTATGGCAGATATGCTTAGGGGAACAGATTTTAGTAATGTCAACAACTACTTCCTTTTAGGAATTTTCAAAATGCATGTTCTAGCTAAACAAATGTTAGGGCAAGGGGAAAAAACTTCTGCAGAGACAGATATCCTGGGTTTAGACAATACCACAGGAAAAGGCAATGGTAGGGACATTGAGACATATCATCCAAAAAGCGTCTGCACATAATAGCCCCCAATACCTTATATATCTCCACACAACTTAATTTTCAGGTTCCAGGTACAAGAACTAAAAGGGAAAAGGCAAACTAAGAGAATCTGAATATGCAGAGTGGGTAAAAAGCAGATCTCTGGTAAAATTTGATGTGTGGGACTGCCACCATTGCCTATGTTTAGGTTATAAGGAGAATCCTGCCTTTCTGAGAAAGGAGATTTCATGTACTGATAAATCCATGACATGTCACAATCTTCATGGGAGTGTTTTGTGTCTCCCCAGCCCTAGTTGGGTTTCAATTCATAGGTCATGGTATAAACTGACTGGCATTCTGGAAAAGCTGTAATCATGATGCTGCCACCTTTTAGTCTAGATTCTTCTGGATATGGTTAAATCTCAATTATAATCTTTTATGAAGGCAACATTGTCTGCCCAGTTCATCACCATTTCCTGATCATGTGACTCAGCATTTGGTGCTCTTAGTGAGCACACATTCCTGTCTCAATGCGATGTTGATGCCTTAACCTAAGACCTAACAGATGTACTAGTTGGCTTCTCTCAACTGGGTTCACCAACGAAGAAAGACCTAATACTCTAAGGCTGGTTCTGACACACTTTATTAAAGGACTAGTCAGAATATACTTTAGGTTATGTGGGTACAATATATATACATTTTTAATTTTCTCTGTATGTTTTGACATCTTAAAGATAATCCTTTCAGGCTGGAGAAAGACTTCTCCTTCCTGGCTTCATCAGGCCTTAACAAATAACAAAGGGCCCAGACTGGGACATGACTTTGACCCATATATACTGAGAATTCAAGAATTATACCTCTTCTACCTGGCCTGTCATCACAGAAAGAAATTATGTTTCTGCCTTAATCACTGAAGGGACAGATACCAGACAACTAGAGGCCACCATAATAGCCCAAATCTGCTGAAATTATTCAAGCTAACCAGTCCAAACTGTTCACTCCGACCTGGTTTGCTGTTCTAGCAGAAACCCAATAAAGTTCCTGACCGAAGCATCTGTCATTTGTCTGCTGACCATCCTGTTGTCTTTTCATGTGGCCCTGCAGGCAGGCTGTGTGTCTGTGTTTAGAACCTGTAAGTATAATAAATTTTGTTTTCCTGAACTCTTCCTGTATCTCCTCTTGTGGCTATGCCTGACTGACCATCTTATAAAAGAGTACAAAACAGCGGGCCATATATTCTCTGTTCCAGCTACTCAACTCTACTGCCACAGCATAAACACTGTTATTTCAATACATAAACAAATGTAGGCAGCTGTGTTGTAATAAAACTTTACAAAAACAGGCAGCAGGCCGGACTTTGTCCTCAGGAGCATTTTAACAACTCTTGATAGAAGCATCCACAGTGTGTAGTAACTGATCTCTTCGTCAGTGCATCTAGATGGTACCAGTTTTCCAACCTTGAGAGAGAACAAGAAACAATAGATTTTCAAAACATTTTCTGTATTCTAACCTTCATACCAGGAACCCTGGGTTAACAGTGTAAATCACTTGTATTAATCCCCTGTAGACTTCAAAATGTCTTAGATGGTCTGAGAATGAATCCTTCCTCCCAGTCTCTCAGCTCCTTCACACAATTCTGCTCCCTCTGTTTTTGCCTTATCCTGGATGTAGAACTTCATAACTCTTAAAATGATGCCAAAAGACTCAAATCAATCTAAAATAGGGACTCCATTAATAAGTGATAGAGCAGGAGGTGAGATATATCTCACCACAAAATTTATAAATGTTCCATTAGAACATATCCATAGCTGTCTATCACAAGGGAGATGACATGTGTACATCTTATCACTGACAAGGTGTTAGTATCCTGAAAGATACAAACTCAAGAAACTCAACAACAAAAAAGGCTGATTTAAAAAAAATGGATAGAGGATCTGAATAGACCCCTCTCCTAAGAAATTAGACAGATGATCAATAAGCACATGAAAATAAGTTCATCATCTCTTTTTATTACAGAAATGTAAATCAAAACAATGAGCTATCATCTCACACCTGTGAGAATGGCTGTTATCTAAAAGATAAGAAATAGCAAGTGTTGGAGAGGATATGGCGAGAAGGAAATCCTTCTACTTTGTTGGTGGAAATGAAAATCTGTGTAGCCATTATAGAAAGTAGAATGGAAATTCCTACAAAAATTAAAAATAGAAGTTCCATACAATTTAGCTATCCCATTTCTGTGTATTTCAAAACACAAATTCAAAGAGATGAATGCAGCCTTCTGTTTACTGAAGCATTATTTATATTAGTCAAGACTTGGAAACATCCACATGCCTGCAACATAGGAATGGAAATAAACACACACACACTGAAATTTTACAGTTATGAAAAATATGAAATCCTACCATTTGCAACAACATGAATAGACCTAGAAGGTATTCTGACTAATGAAATACTGACTAATGAAATCAGGTAGATGATGACAAACATTATGATTTCACACACATGTGGGATACAGAGGGGAAAAAATGAACTAAGTAAAATATACTTTTTGAATGATAAAGGAATAGATATGATATAGAAAGAAATATGATATAAAGACATAGAAATGATAAAAAAAATAGAATGTGTCAAATTTCCTTCTCAGTCATGCCAAAATGGAATTCCTCTGCATAGAACTCCATAAATGCCTGTTTGTGGTTACTTACTCTCACATCTTTTCCTTGCCAAAGAAAATTCAACTTTCTTTCTTCTCTATTATGCAAAGCAATTCTGCCTGACTGTAGGGCTATCCCCTCATCTTCACATAAGCAAATCCACCCTATACTGCAGAATAAACAAGGCTTTGCTGCTGACAATATTAGCCCAGCTTAGAAGTAAGTTAAGCTATTGAAGAAAATGAGCCTTCTCCTTAAAACAGTTTATTGAATGGTCTTAGATGGTATGTGAAAGGAAAAAGGTACCTCTTCATTCTGTCTTCAAGATATCTACCTTCTATCTATCTGCTCTCAAGTAACTGGAAATAGTGAATTAGATGGGGAGAAAAATCTGGTTGGTATTCTCTTTTGGGAGTGTCCCAAAGTTAATGACTCTATCAGAAGAAACTCACAATCAACTAAATGAAAATAATAATTTTTGTGCCATGTGTTTGTGCTATTCATGTCTCCTGTTAACACCCATGTTTCTTTTCCAGGTTAGTTGGGTTTTGCACTAAGGTAGGAGGGTCTTGGCTTCAGCATTTCCTCTTCAAAAACCCTACTTCTGTGACAGAGGTTAGGCTTATGATGCCTCCTTGTGACCTAGCAATTAAGTTCACACATGTTGGTTTCAGAGGCAACTTTAGAGAAAGAAATGGCAGAGAACTTTCAACTTGCTTGCTAATACTCACTGCCTGGTAGTAGCTACTTAACTGCTGTCTTGAGAGGGAAACTTAAGTCACATGTAGGGTAAGCAGGCAAAAGTTTTATTTCTCTTGATATTCTAAGTGCTTTTGGTCTCCCCATACTAACAAGAATTTGCAAGGAAGCAGTTGGTAGAAAGAAGAGAAGATAACTGCTTTGGAGAAAGATAAGCCTAGCTTGCATGCTGACTGTCCACTAACTATATGTTTTAGGTAAAGAGTTGAAAAGTCTCTCTGTGTTCAGATGCTTTTGTTTGTGAGATAAGTACAATAGCACCTCTCCAAAGAGTTGTAAGAAGATGATTTAGCACACATTGAGATTCAGTGCAGTCTGGCACATGGTTTGTAACTCAAAGTATGTCAGCTCCACTTCCTGATGAGAAAGATACTATACTCTCCAAAATCTCAAATCTATCAACTGATAAAAATCACCTGATGGAAACATGACTGAAAGACTATAAATCTTTTCAATCTGGGACAGAATTTTACAGACACCAACTTGACTCTCAACAAGTCTGTCTCTCTTTGAGGGACACAAATTGAGAAGCAAGGGCTTGAAGTGAATAAAAATGTAATTTAATTCACAATCAAATAAAAAATTCTATAGCTTTAGAATCAGAGAATATTCTTGGAATGGACTCTTTTCCGTAACATAAATTTAACCAACTCAATTCTTTAAGTATCCACCTTGTCAACCTTTTGAAATGAAGGTTGATTAGGTTCAATGGGAAATCTGCATTTCATCATGAAAATGGAACATAGTGTCCTTGGCTTAGTCTCTAAAGAGTAGCAATTTGGGGCACTCTGTGCAAAGCATGAAGTAAAAACACAGTTAGCAAACTTATCTCGGGCAACACAAACAGGAAGCAACCCATATGCATAACCCAAGCAGTATGAAAAGGCACAGAGTCTATTCTCACGGAACTGAGCTCCCTAAATGGAAAAGTCCCTCAGACCGGCTTCTTCAGCCTTACATGTTACAAATATTAGTTTATGAGAATGGAGACATAAAAAGGAAGAGAGGCACTTTAGGTTAAGTGAATTGATGCATTTAAATATTATGGGGAAGAAGAACTCTATTATCAAGGGGTAAACACAGCAACAGCCAACTCTTGTCAAAAGAAACCAAGTCCCACTGGGTGTTTCTCAAATCCTTGTTTATTTTCAGATGGTTTAATGCACAAGTCAAGAGAATTTGACTATCTAATAACCTGAACAAATAGGAAAAAATGTATGGAAGAAGGAAAAGTGTGCATATTAAGCATCTTATTTTTAAAACAACAGTGAATCGTGTACTAGATTTAGCAGGTTAATTAAGGAGTCTGTTGCCAATGAAGTGAAAGCTGGCATGCTACCAAGTCTGGCTGAGACTAGCCAAGACAGAGACATAACTGATGTTTCTCCAATACAACCAAGATGCATCACCTAATCCATAGAAAACGCATTATCTATAACAGGCTTAAAGTCAGATTGGAGGCCAAAATGTTGCCAATGTTTTCAGATCAAGTAATAGGTCTGTGAAAAGCTGAGCAAGCTGTTTGGATGATAGAACAGTTAAAATTGAAGAGAGAGTTCAGTGGCTAACACTGGATAAGAGAATCATGTAGTCAAGTTCATGACATAATCTTCCTAAGTCCTGTACCTTTAAATCAAGGTGACCCTCCCCCAACCCCAATGGAGCATATGGCTGATGGCCAGCAAACATAAGAGGTACAGGAAACCCATTCTATGTGAATGTCTTGGACCTGCACACCGTTTAGGTCCACCAGGTTTCTAGAACACAAGAGCAAAGTGCAGGGAGCAGGAAAGCCAATTTGGTGCAATATGTATTAATGAGCACCCCCAGAACACAGCAGGCACTTTGCTTAGCACTGTGGATCTTACTACTGTGGACACACAGGTAAAGAAAATTATTCTGCCTGCAAAGAACTCAATGCTGAGTGGGGAAACAGACAATAAGCAAATAGTTATATTGCAAAACAGCAAAGTTGGATATTAACAATTACAGAAACTGAAATGTGAAGTAATAGCTATTTCTGAATCAAGAGGGTAAAGTGGGGGATCAGAGAAAATTGCAGAAAAGTGGTGATCTCTAAACAATGATTAACAGTTCATCCTGTAGACAAAAAAGGAGAGCACTTTCCACACCTTGGAGATGAAAACCAGTGTGTGGAAGGATGAATAAGCATGGGGTGGCTAAGTGATAAAGAATTTGGAAAGGCTAGGGTAGAGAAACTTTGTCATAATTCTGAGATATCTGACCACTGGGGAATGGAGGCAGGATCCTTTACATGCACTCTATAAAATTCTTCTGCTAGTACCCCACCTAGTCAATATTACAGTCTTAGGGAGACAGTCACTGATGACAGACAGCATCTTGTAACCTTCACTCCCTCCAGTGATTAAATTTAATTGCTTTTACTTTTTTCATTTTTTTTTTCTGTTTGCAAGTATGTATCAAGCACTCTGTGTGCTGGGCTTATGAATGGCACAAAGAAGGAAGTTTTGCAAATGGAATTAGTGTAGGTTACAAGTCAAATTCTGAAACCAGACTGTCTGGGTTCAAAGTTGGGCTTCAACATTCACTAGTTGTATCAGTTCAAAGGAGGGGAATCATTTCTTCAAATGGAGATAATGCTGATATTGCACAGTGGCCTGGCTATGAGGATTAGGTGAAACAAAATATATTAAATAATAAGAGCATTGCTCCGCGCAGAAAGAATGCTAAGGAAATCTTGGCTACATTCATCTGAAAAGGAGCACCTCTTATTCTGATTGTCCACTTCCTCTTCTCTGTTACATCAATGTTCTACTGTCCTGCAATAGAAATGTATCCTTTGTACATGGCTCCAGAGAGTTCACTGGACTTTTGAAAGTTTCATTTAGTTGATCTTTCTCCTAGGGAGTTATATTCATTTTTTCACAAAGCATCAAGATGCCCCAAATCTAAACAAGTCCTTCTCTGCTTCATCCTATACTCATACACACTGACAGATAACAAGGGCAATTGGTGGCACCTAGAAAACTCATTTATTGTAACATGAAATCAGTTTGTAACTGATGAATTACAGCCAGACAGGTAAGCCATGGAGACTGTTCAGAGATTGGTGGTTTCCAAGGGCTACAACCCCAGGTCTGACATACATTCATGGCATTCATCTTGCTGTCACATCTTGCAGATTCAACAAAGAAGCAGAAAGTCATGTCTGGTTTTTGCATGGAGTGACAAAAATCATGGAGAGCTCTGAGCTTGGGACTAGAGAAAGGAAGGAAAGGACAAGACTCACAGTGCTTAGTCTGCACCTGACAGAACCCAAATCTAGAAATCCTACTAGTCATTTTCATGGCAATGTTTCTCTGATTCCTGAGTTTCAGTGAATAAGAAAGAGCCCAACACATGGAGGGAGGGATGGAGGGAGGGAGGGAGGGAAGGAGG